>CAJNIZ010043171.1:0-91500 GCA_905231905.1 Symbiodinium pilosum
CCGCAGAGCGGGGTCGGCGGATTCTGGGAAAATGACAAGCGCACCGGAAGAGGATACTGCGCCAGCAGCGGTTGTGATATCGGCACAGACAATATACCGGACCATGGTAGCCGATATTAAACCATATCAGACACCTCCGCGAGAGCTGGTTGCATCGTACCTTCTATTAGGCGGTCATGAACGAAGAGTACTCCGGCACTGTCGAGTCGCTGGTGCTGGAGGCCATGAGGCTTCGAAGGTGTTCCTCTGAGACTTGAGTCACGCAAAGGTCAAAAGCCTTCGACAGCAGCTCGATTTGCTTTCCAGCCGGGCACCCGACGTTCCACGTCGACTCCGATTATGCTCGCTTCCATGTCTTTTAAGAAGGCCGTGGGCTGGTGAGCGCAGCTGCAACCTGAGCATGCTGAGCCTGGAATCGCTTTCTGCAGTCTGAGATTTGCAGCTTGAGGCTGCTGACCTTCAGATTAGTCCTGACACTTCCTCGAGGCCGGGCAGCCTTTTCTAGCTTGTTGGATGGAAAGTTTCCCCGAAGCAGCTCTAGTACCGGCAGTAAAGCAGTTCGCATTTATACCAGTCAATATCAATCTGCCGAGGCCATGTGGCGCCAGCAAGTCAGGTGCGGGAGTCGCGTTCCAAAGCCATGCTACTTCTGAGTCCGCGAGGCGAAGAAAGGGAGGAAGCCTCGGCTTTCCAGGTCCTGGTGGGGATTGGCTACATCGAAGGGATGTGTGACATCGAGCCTTGCACTTGTCCAGGCTGCCCTTGAGGAAGTGCTGCAAGGGGGTGCTTCTGAAGAGCTGTGAACGGCTTAGTATGCTTAGTTCATGCTCTTCTCTGACATCAAGCTGCATCAGATTTTTCCACTGACTTCGTCTTTCTGGCAAGGCGCTCATTGTATGGCCCGCGCCGTATCAGAAGGCCACCGAACTTCTGGGATGTTCTTGGCCATTGTCCGGCTTGGAACCTGATAATCTCATTGGAGCAGGCCTTCGCTTGTTTGTTAGAGACCTGTCAGGAATCGGACAGCTCAAAATGATGTCTCCTGTGCAGATAAGTCCTTGTCGCTTCGCGACTGCAGTACAGCAAATTATGTTGTATACGATTTCATGGCAGGCTGGAGATTCTGTTGGCTGCAGCAGCTGCCTTGGAGCAGACATCGCTTGCGCAGGCGCATCCTTATGACGCCATGTTGGTCTGCGTTTCGAGGCCTTGGATCGGGAACGTCGCTGCGAACTGCGGCGCCACAAGATGGACAAAGTCTCACAGTGCCCCCAAGCACTGTGCTGCTTTGTGTTTCAGTCAGTCGTGCAAACGACGTTGACCCTTGCCTTGCTCTCCAGTTATTTCATACATGTTTCATTTGGTTGAGAAATTGCACCAACGACACCGCGTTGCCTAAATCTTGTCTTGGTTATGTTTGCTCACGCAGCTGCAAGTGATGTCCTGTACGCTCCAATGGATGCTGCAGGAGGTAGCTACTAAAGTCATGTTGCGCGCATGAGCGACTAACATGCTGTCTTGATGGCCTCCGCGTCTCATGACCCTGGGCCAGATGAGGAGGATGGGTTGTTCGTGTCAAACAGCTTTGCTTAAGCCCTTGTGCACGAAAGCTTCACGAGGAGCAGGAGGAGCAGGAGTTTGTCTGTGGACAGTCAAGTGGCTCGCGATCCAGGCAAGGCTTTGCTTCGTGGCTGGTAGTCTTGGCAACCGGTGCCCATGTAGGCATCGAGTGCAGACAGCGAAGAAAGGCTGTGCATTGCCGGATACTTCAAGGAAAGCATCCATGGCATGTCTCGGTAGAAGGTCAGCGCGGTCACTATCCTAGACCGCGGGCACTTCTGCCTCCATCGCAGCATGCGACTCAGCCTGCTGCCGCTGCAGCGTCTAGCCATCCAACTGTGCAGAGACCACAGCGCAGATTTCGCTGTTCACCGTCTTGGCGCATGCGTTGCAGGAGGGCTCGGCCCACTCATTTCGTGGCCATTCACTTGAAGTCACGCGAGATACAGCGCTGTGTGTTTGCTTCTCAGATTCTCAGATGCAGTCTGTTCTCTTGCTTGCTTGCTCTTTGGGAGCCCTTGTTAGGGAGCAGCTGCAGCAGTGGTTTGTCGCACAAGACAAGCTCTTCGAGCGCTGCCTGGTGCTCCTGCTCTCTGCGAGCTTCTGCTGTGGTTAGTGGACATGTCTCTGTAGGTTCCCATCAAGCGTCTTCACACAGCCCTTCTGCTTACTTCCTTCGAGGACGGATTGCCGTACGTTCTTCAAAATCCGAGTGCAAACGCAAGAGATGCTTCGGGCTTCGGGCTTCGGGGATCCAGGAGCCTCGGCTCAGTGAAGCAAGACAGGTTGTGTCGCAGGCCAGAGTCTGCGACTTTCACGGAAGTGTCGTTGCAGCACACGAGCGAGGAGTTCATGTTACTGTAGTGGGGAATCTCGAACGATTAGCTTGCAGCAAGAAGTCACGAAAGCTAGCGTAGCTAGGCTTGAGATGTCTCTTGCTTGAGCAGCAGTAGGGGCAGACGACGTCTGCAAAGGAGCGATCTATTGATTCTATCGCATTCTATCGCTGGTTGTGGGGGGTTCAGGACTGATTCTTTTACGGCAATCTGAGCTTTTGGAATGGGGTGTTGTTTCGATGTTGATTGTTTCGCGGATATTCGGCATGGGGGAGGGGCAGGATGGGGAGGTTCAGAAGATTTCTCAATTCTTGCCATAAGGGCACCGGCTGGTTGTTGCATCAAACATCCCGTAGTGTTCGCTGCCCTTGCATGGTCATGGTACGAAGAACATCATGCCTTGTCGTCTCCATACCTTTGCTTTCACTGCTCTGTCCCGTAGTGTTCGCTGCCCTTGCATGGTCATGGTACGAAGAACATCATGCCTTGTCCTCTCCATACCTTTGCTTTCACTGCTCTGTGCGTGGTCATGGTACGAATTACATTACGCTTGGCGGTTTCTCCCTGCTCCCTATTAAGTGTTCATCACCCATATTATTATGCCTGGTGGTTGCATCAAACCTCCCTTCTCCTATCTACTCCTTCTGTCGTATTACCGCCCTTGCAAGGTCACGATACTTGCTGGTTGGATCAACCCGCTCTGCTCCCTCCGTGTTTTCACAGCATTCAATGTCTTAGTGTGGTGATGGCACAAGTAAAATCAGGCTTAGTGGTTGCATCAGACCTCTCTCCCCGTTTCATACCATAGCATGGTCAAGGTGCAGTAGGAGTGCAATCATGCTTGGTGGTTGCATAGAACTGCATCCTCCTTCTGTAGTGCTTATGGTCCTGGTTGCGGTAAGCCTCCCTTCTTTTTCTGTCGTGTTTACTACCGTGGTTGGATTAATCTTGGGCGCTCCTTGTACATTCAAGTTCTGAAGACCTGGCTAGTTTTCGTTGGCCTCGGCTTGCCCTTGAAGTTGTTAATGCGCCAGGAGCTGAGTTCAACCAACATCATGAGGGCACCATCGTGAAAGTTTCTTCAAGACAATTCTGTGGAAGAGAGGGACGTAACTTCGAAGTGCTTCGAGAGTAATTCTACTACATTTCAGACTTGCTTTGGTCGCAAGCGCTCTGATTTTAACTCACACAGTGGCTCTGCAAATGCATCTCGCACGATGCCGCTATGAACATCACGAATGTGGAGAGACCATGATTGCGAGAACGTTATGCAAGGCCTGGGTCTGAAGGCCCGAAAGGGTAAGAGAGGAAATGCAAGTGACGGCTCACATCCTCCAGAAATGGGCAAGGGCTGCGGAACGCGCTCAGAACGTCAGATCCCATGAATCACCATAGCAGCAAACAAAGATCCATAAGAACCTTTCCTGAATCATGTCGAGAAACAACTGTCGCTGCCGGGCCTGCGTTTGCAGATTCAATCCGGCAGGCAGCTCGGACTATCCGAGAATTTCTAGGCACGCTGGTCATACCGTTTGCTCATGCTGAGCATTTCATGGGCTTTGATGAGGCGGAGAATCCGTGCAGCTGAGAGCCGAAGGTATTGGTTGGTGCCCAAGCTCTGCCGAGTCATGTCCCCTTCAACTATGTAGGGAAAGGTTCTTTGTTGCCGGGCTTTTTGGAATCGGTTGCTCGCTCGGAAGGCTGCATGCTAAGTTGATGCGTCTAGGTTCTTTCGGTGGCCGTGTCGTCTTCGCTCGTGTTCGAACCGAGCCGCCTGAGCTCCTGCAGGCCTGGCAGATCAGTTTTGTGCGTCTATTCGATTTGTCTTGGCACTGAACGTTTCTGAAATCCAGGCTATGCACCACTTGCTCTGCAGGAGCGGGGTAGTCAGCTTGTCTCACTCTTAGCAGATTTCAGCCGGTGGCCTCGGCAGGGTCTTCATGCGACACAACTTTCCGATCTTGGACGACACTGGCCAGGCCCCGGCCAGGGCAATAGCTCTCTTTCATGTAAACCTGTTCAGAGGAGAGCTGTTTTACACGGCAAAAAAAACTTTTGCCTATTATTCTTGCGACGGCTGCCCAGCCTCAGGCCTGGTTGGCCCCGGGCGAGGACCGATGCTTTTGCAATCATGCCAAAATGTTCTTGGGATACAGGGCATGGGCCCGTGACAGAAGGAACCGCGCCAGTTCTCTGGACATGCAAGCTTCCTCAAGGCAGGTGCAGATAGTGAGTTGAATTCGAATCCAAATTGTTGCTCTTCGCTGTTGCCGTTTTAGGTTCCCTTCTTGCATCGCCTCTAGACTGGTTGGCTTCTGCACCCGACAGCTGTTTCCGTGCCCCCCCCGCCTCCATGCTACCTACTTGTATCAAACAACGAAGTTTGTATGTTCGGTTCGATTTTGTGTTTTGCCAACTATTGCCGTTATCAGTAAGCTAGGAGTAGTATTTACATGGTCAGTGTTTTAGCACTGGTAAATTGCTCACACAAAACTCGTTGTTGCATTCTTGTCGTCAATCTTTAGAGGAGGCTGTGCCCAGAGCATTCCAGGGCTGTGAGGCTTGGAATAGCACTGGAATCTAAGCTGCTGCTTGAGACATGGATTGGGAAGCTGCTTATACTACTTGTGGACTGTACCAGGATACTCGCGCTAACTTTCTTCAGGGTTTCAAATTCAATTGATCAAATCCAGCAAAATTCTGTTGCCTCAGAAAGACTTTGGAAGCTCTTGCTACACATGAAGTGCCGGTCCTCAGAACTAGTAACTAGATCAACTTCTCGGGAAGACAAGGGTCAAGCAGGTAGGTCAGGAAGCAGGCCAACGTTCTACAGCCCTGATGTGGGAATTCATGCGCGGCTCTCTTCAATTATTGAGCTAGTAAGCCTCCTAGTAAGCGATTCTACAAACATATGTTGTGACCAACTACCACTTACATGTGTTGAAGTGTTTTGTACACCGCAACGGACATGATGGGGTCTTGAATTGCCAGTTTGCAAGACGTGTATTGGAAAACACTCGGTACTCGTATAAGTCGGTGAAAAATCAAGCATATCTTTTAGGTGCCAGGAAGCACGCCTGTGTCTACAGGAGCAATGCTGCGCATGTCGCCATTCGATATCTGTTATTGTAGCCCGCGCTCTCGCGCTCTTCTCATCCTGATCGTGATGTGCATGCTCCCACCTCGTCACTTAAACGAGGCAGTGCCGCTCTGCTGGTCGAGCCATGTTTCAGGACAGCTCGCAAGCAGCGCCCAATCGCGCAAAAAGATTGAATGTACTTTGTTGGCGGAGAATCTCGTCGCCACACATGGGCACCAAAGCAGGAGGGAGACTTCGTGGGCCGCATCTAATCTGCCGAGCCATGCGCCTCCGTATTGCGCACAACGGTGCACGATGCTCCTTTTACCATGGCAGATCCCTGAACTCGACTGGCGGCTCATCCAACTCTCATTCATTGATCCATTTTCAGGAGCAATGTGGCATTTTCCATGACCTCGCGCGATGCCAAGCGATACACCATACAGCCCCCGGCCTGCACGAGATGCTAAACAACAGCACCAGAAAGGCTCGATGCCATTCGGTCGGAACTGCTGACTCTGCTGTGCCCCTTCGCCAGGGTCCTGCGGGAGACAGCTACAACGGAAGCTTGTGCTGCAATTGTTTGCCAGCATTAGCCACTGTCTTGTGAGGATAAAGTCATTGCCATCATGTATGAATGTGTCAACAAAACGCTTTTTTTTTTTGCAGTTATCTTTTGTTCTCAGAATGTGTCTTTTTTGGACGCAGCGATGGGCAAGGAGGAAGGTGGCAACAGATGCAAGGGGTGCGCATGGCAAGCCATGCGAGCCGTAGAATTCTCAACCTACCAGACTCCATCATTGGGTGCCGAAAGAGACACTCTTTAGACACATATACCGGTGCCCTTGAAAGCGAAGCTCGCGTTGACTGCCCAAAGAATTGCCGCATGCATGACAATCCAAGTGTTCAGAAGGGCGATATCCTGCATAATAATGCCTGTTCACACTGCGACGAGATGGGGTGTAAACGGGCCGGCTCTGTGGAAGCTGGTTGTCGGCCACGAGGTATTCCTTATGAAAGGCGATGAGTCGGTTGGTTGATTGGTGTTGTCCCATGTGCACGGCAACAGCAAAACTCGACGCAGAGGCCCTCTGGTATGGAAACTTGCTGTTTTGCTTGCTCGAAGACGTGGGATGCGGGCAGCACTCCACAACGACCACGCTAAAACTGTACATGTGTGTGACCAGTCATCTCCTCTTCCTGGACCCGGTGGCATGCGGTGGCATCCGGTGCCGCGAGGTGCTGAACCAGAACGTCTCGGCTGTCTCGGCTCTGCGCGACCACTGCCACTTCACACGTTTCACACATGTTTTCTCGAATATGTTTAGGCTTTATTTCACTTGACGTTGAGTAGTCTAGTAGAACCTCTTACGAAGCAAGAGCCTTGACAATGAACTCTCGAGAAAGTTGACTCTCAACATCAATGCCGACATGATTGCAGATTTCCGTCCTGAAGATGCTGAGTGAAGGTCACAAAGGGAATGGCTCATTCTCGTACTGAGGAAGAGTCAAGCACTCAGCATACTTGTACAGCCCAGAAGCGCAGTTGACTCAGAAACGTGCCGCTAGACTGCAAGTCCAGGAAGAACTCCTTCAAAGCACTTCATGTGTCCGATGAGGAGCAGATCTAAACTTGCTTCAAGATCCGGCTTAGAATTCTTGCAGCATGGAATGTAGTTCTTTTCTAGCTGCTGCATTGAGGACATTGCCAAGTGGAACGGCACTTGTCTTGGCACCCAGCTGTGCCCCAACCTCAGCGGCAAGTTCTTAGTCGGAGCAAGTCGGCAACGTGACTATCCCAGGTGGCGACTTTGAGCTTCTCTCAATTCTGGGAACGGCTCATGATGGCTACTACCCGCAGGGGCACCTAAAATGTGCTCTCGCGGACAGACACAGAACATGATTCGGTGGAATAGGCTTTGTGCCGGGCTTCAGGCGGATTAAAGTGGAGAAATTGCCTGGGGCAGAAGATGTCATGCAGTCTGCCAGTTCCATGTGCCAGGCATCGCACCATGGCTTGTGGCACATTATGGCACTGAGCTTGCAGCTTTCTTTTGCAGACCTGGCAGGCTGGTGATCTGCCGTCGAGAGGCGTGGCCGATGCCGTGGAGGAGGCTGGGGCAACGTGATGTAACGTGACAAATGTCGTAAAATGACCTTGCGCGGAAAATCCAAGACTTCGATCTGAGCCTTCGGCTAGGCTTGGCGGTCCAAACCGCCTTCTCCTGAGAAGAGTGAGCCTGTCCGGAACTTGGAGAGCACAGGTCATGCTGGGATGTGCTGGGCATGGCACGTTGAGGGCCGCGACTTTACTCGAATCGCGCCATCTGTCAGGAAGCTGCTGTCATTAATGCTGCTTCCGGCCAGGACAGTTTGCTGATTTCCTGCGGTTGAAACTGGTGCCCGTGCTGCGTGACCACAAGGAGACAGGCGACGCACTGCGAGACTCTAAACGCAGGCCGACACTGTCTCCCTGTTCTCTGCAAGAACTGGCTTGCCTTTGCAAAAAGCAGGTTACTGCATTGTCCCTCTTGAAATGTCCTGCGTGTTAACCTGCAGGTTAAGTCGACTGGGTCCTGACGTCTGGCAGGTGTGGCACTTTGCCTCGCTTTGCCTCGCTTTGCGTTGGAACATTTAACGAAAGCTTCGATTCCAAGGTTGTGTCGCAGGTGGGCGCCTCTGGAGTCCTTGGCTGGAGCCAGGTTAAGTGAGAATTCTTTGGCAGCTTATTTCAGATTACATGATCCAAGCAGAGGTGATAACCATCTGTGACCTGTTGTGCTTGGCCACAGCAGGGATCGCAGCTTCTCACCAAGCAATTTCAGTCTCCCAGCAGCCTTGGCATGATCAGGCTGCAAAGGAAACCCTGACAATCGTGCAGAGCGTGGTTTGCAAGGCTAAAGTCACGAAACCTTGGCCTGTTTTGATCGGGTTGTGTCGTATGAGCTGTCTGCAACCATAGCCAGGCTGTTCTCAGAGACAGCGCATGCATCTTCTTGTCTAGATGGCAGTTGCAGCAAGCTCAGCACTGTGCTAATCAAAGCAGAACGCACTAAATACAGGAGATCTGACTGTGTCGTGAGCTGGCGTCCAAGGCTTAGATTGGGACCGCAACCGCATCGAAGGCACTCAATGCCCGGCCCTCCAGATACGTTCCCGGGAGGCCTTCAAATTACGCTTCAGAGTTGGCACATTGGAAAGCACATTCCGTGACAGGACTTCTTGTCCCAGCCCGCTGGAGAGCAGCTCTTTGCGGACATTGGGTTTGCTATCCGTCTGCATTCAGCAGAGTGGTTTCAGGGGCAGATGATAAGAAGCTGATCCGCTGCCAGACATGTCAGGTGGAGGATTCTCAGCAGCTGATTTTTGGGCGAAGCTTAGAAGGTCATAGCCTTTGGATCCCTTTGGTGGAAGCAATCCTGTGAACCCCTTCTTCTCCTGCTTGATTTTGTAAGGCCTCCACACTGCGCTGCGGGAGGACGGTGGTTACATGCTAGCTTTTTCGATTGGGTCTGCGACTCTGTGTAGGCCCTGCCTTTGGCCTTCGGTGACCTGCACATGGAGGTCGAGGCTGTGCGCAACATTAGTCATTTGCTCAATTTGCTGCCGCCAGTCGCAGCGTGTGCCAGCTGACGTAGAGCTGAGGCAGTCCAACGAAGACTGTTCTTGATACGCTCTGCGCAGCGCAACCAGAGATAGTTGGCATTGAGGCTCTGAGTGCTGCGCTCCTGGAGTAGGTTTCACTTGGCACTCAAGCTTGACACTACGTGGCGCCAGGGGCTAGCAGTTCATGATCTGCCTGCATGGGTCCACTGCGTTCAGCAGCTCACTCGTGCGTGGGGTGCTGAGACCAACCTTGATCTGATGGCCGGAAGCGCTGGCAGTGTCTGACAACGTGTGACAGTGTTCTGCCTGTGATTTCTCGCAGAAGTGTTTCCATGCTGGGTACATTTCGGCATTCAATCCTACAAAGGTCCTACCAGAAGTAGAGGGTTACAGCATGGTGCGTCATGTTGCCACAGCAATGAGCAAATCTCGACCGGGCGTTGCCTGCATAGCGGGTGAATGGCGACGACCCCCCAACGATTTGCAGGACATGAGCTTTGTACCAGTCCTTGTACCAGCAGACATGTGCTAGAAGCACTGTCGTGCAAAGCAGGGTGCCAAAGCTGCAGTTGTGATGGTCAGGAGCAGCAGGTTGGCGGAGGACACAACTCCATTCATGATGACACAACCGCCGCCCAGGCGTAGCCTCGCAGCTATGCCAATCAATCTTACCGTCTTGTTTCAGAGGTCGGTCTCAAGCTGGCTCCTATCCATGGAACTGTCCACTGGTCCCAGCTGACGCCTCTCTTGCTGAAGGCGGGTACACTCTTCCTGCATCTGTGGAATTTGTAAGCCTTGCAGAGCTTAGGCATTTGGACCCGCCTGGTTTGAGACCGGATCAATCTCTGTCCACTTCGTGAACATGGTGGACTGTTTTGTGTCAGTTCTTTAAACAAGAGTTTCAGGGACACGCAAATAGAATCTCTGCCAGCGTCCCAAGATGAGGTGGGCCATCGTCAGCCTGTGCGGGCATTCATTGCAGAGCCTGATCCTTCCAAGTCAGCCCAGCAACTGGAAGTGTGGATGGAGCACCTGGACGGTGAAGACCCTAGCAGTCCAGATCCAGCACTCCTTCGCAGTTTTCGATTTCCCTTGGACGACTTGTTCGAAGGCCGGCTGGTCTTCGAAGGCACTGCCAGTGTGGGCTTGCGACCAGGCGAGATGACAACAATGGACCCTCGCTTGAACCGTCTGAGAGAATCTTCTGAGCCTCCATTCCGCACCCCTCCAGACACCTAGGCACAATCAAAGATTGCAAGCATTAAGCCAGTGAAAGGAAGGCGCCAAACTGAATTGAGAGGTGGGTTTCTGATGAACCGTCCTGGTTTGTAGAGTGCAGGCTGCTCTTCACCCGCTACGATGTGGGCACTCAAAGCCTGCAGCCTGAACCTGCAAAGATTGAATTCGAGAAGGTGCGATTCAGAGAAGAAGGTTAGGCTCCTGCTAGCATGTCAGGATGGAGTAGCTTGGCAAAGCAGGTCATTGGTCCACTGTTTCCATATACACACAGGAGGCAAGAAGAAGAGACTAGTTGGTGATTCCTGGCTTTGTGGATGCCGCGCGCAAGGAAGTTGGAGCTCATCACGGAGTTCCACCCCTGGTTCAGCGAGGCACCTTCCACTTTCTTCTGACTTTGTCAGGAGTACGTCTGCTCAGGAGGCTGGCCACACGTCTCCATGGGGAAAGGCCATCCTCCCTCCAGAGAGTCTTTGTGGCAAACTTCAGCCAATGTGTCTTCAAGCCGCGTGCAGGGTCCATTTTCTTTCCTAAGGAGTTTCAATCAGATCATGCTGGGCAGCGTAGGCCATGGATGCCATGCTCAGTAGCGTTTCGGTGCTGCATTTGGAGAGCTCGTTGACCTGTTGCGGCATGCAGGCGGAGCCCGGCCTCCCAGGTCGAGTTGTGTCAACACATGACCGAAGCCGAGAAGGTCTTGCTTCTTGCCTTGAAGGTTTCCACCCGTCGCTGGCGATGAGTGGCTGCACAAGGCATTGTATACAAGCAAGAGCATCTCAACAGCAGCTTGCCTTTTGAGGCTCTGGGGGGCCGGACGCCTGTTGGTCTTTTCGGAGGCTGCGAGGTACGCCCACTTGGAGAAGCTTCATCGAACATGCCAATGCCTTACATGTCTTCGCAGAGGTCATCATGGTCAACGGGCCCATTTTCGTTGGCGTGGATTATGAGTGCACGCGGGAAATTGTCGGCAGTGGTGAAACACCGCGGGCCGAATTCAGGCCCACCCCCTCTTCATTATGCAGTTGTTCAGTCATGCAGATGACCCGACGTGGCTTTGCTGTGATGGTTTGGTGCGAGCGCTAGCCAGGTGGACAACGACATACCTGCGAGAAAAGGGCTCGCAAAAGCTCGTGGCTCAAATGACTCTGCAGGAGCTGCCTTGCAGGAATCATAGCATGCCCGCAGGTTCCAAAGCCTCTACCGCCAAAACGGAGTTGTTTCTTGATGTTTCTTGTAGGAGATGCAGCTCAAGGCGTCGCTCGACGGCTACGCGCAGCTCAGAGCTCAGAGTGATGGCCTGGTGCAGGCGGGGGGACGTTCCTAGCGGCTGGAAGCGTGCGACATTCTGCAGCCTGGCAGGCAAAACTCTGACACGAGTGCCTGCGTTGCGCAAAAAAGCTTCTCATGCTTGCCTGCGTCATCGCAGTATGTCTTTTCTTGAATTAAAAGACCAAGTCCGAGGCGTGTTCTGGTACATGCCTGGACAAATCGCAATGTCAGCTTCTCAGCAATCAAACGACAGTCCGAACGTCAGCATACACAAATCGAGAAGCCAGAAGACGCTAAGGTGGACAATGCGGCCTACTTCAGCAAACTTTTGGAAGCTTTGCCGCCCCTTGTGAGAGGACGGGAACAACACTTCAGCACCCTTGCTGCCGCTGCAAAGTGTAGCTCGCACGAAGAGAGTGTGCCTTGCTTGCAGGATTAGACTTCCAGAACCTGGCGTGCACCTTTCTGGACTTTCCGGTCGCGTGCTTGCCGAAGGCAGGTGTGTGAGAAGCCGAATGCTCACACGATGGAACAAATACCACACCAAGGCCTGCACGGCATTTGGCACCATAGTGCTGCAAAAGGATGTCAGAGGCTGCAGTGCGTGCGTGCCTAATTGCACTAATGACTCACATCTGCCACCATGCACATCTTTTTATCTCAATCGGGCTGGTGCCTCCAGACGCCGCTCCAAGAACTCCTGTCCCACTCGTGTTGTGACTTGCAAGATTTGCTTCTCAGCTCAGGCGCGGAAGCATGGACTTCGGTGATTTCATCAGTACCTTCCCGCGATTTCCGCAGCATGTGACGCGCCAAGATTCATGGACGCGCGCAGCTTTATCTCGACAGGTTTGTGCAAATGCGAGGTGAGGTTGGTAAGAGCCTCGCTTGGCACGGAAGGGTCCAAAACTTGGCTGGTTAGTGCACAGCAAAGACTGGTGCCCGTAGCAAGTTCAGATTTCCAAGATGTTCCAAGGCACTGGGCATTTTCTGCAAAGGAGATAGCGGATGTTTTCAGAGCGAAGTTTCCGGGTCTCGTGGTACCTTGTCCTGCAATCTAGCACATCCAGTGCTCCCTGATTGAGGGACAATTTTTGGTGTTTTGGATGCAGGTGCTGCAGTTGGAGCTTTCGCTGCTCAGTCACATTTAGAAAGCAGCTGCTGCTAAACTATGCTGAATGCTGGCCAATGCAGGCTGCGACATTCAGCGGCGACAAGTGATGTGCCCTTCATCGAGCTGGCGCGGGCTTTGATTGACGCCGAAGTACGTGTGGAGGCTTTAACTGGCTAAAGGGCTGATTCAGCTCAGCGGCATGTGGGCAGCTCTTACAGCCTTCTTGAAGTAGGTCACCAGCATTCGTTGTCGGCCTCACCAGTATGAATTTCTCCGCGCAGCCTTGACCCATGCTGGAGCAGCAGTGCCAGAGTCCTATTCATTCCATCTTTGCTCCTTCCCACAGATCTGTCGTGCTAGGCAGCAGCTGGAAGATGAATGCGAGCAAATAGCTTATCCCTTCTCGCATCCAAGGCTTCCTGGATTCACAGTGGATTAGAGCCAGTAAGATCTGGTTTGGGTGCAAACGCTGCTAAGGTTTGATTGGAGCAAGGCAGGTTTGTCCGCCCATTCCTTTGCACACGCAAATGATGCAGATGCCAGGTCGGCGGCTCTTCTGAAGTTGAAAAGGCTGAGGCATAATTACCCAGCCGGAAAGCAACATGCCACAACTTGTACAAAGCTTGAGTGTTTGGTGGCTGTGGCTTCCTGCAGCAGGGCTAGAGCCTGGAGCTTCAGGAGGAAGGTCAGTTCAAAAAGCTTGGAGCTACACTTGTGGTTGGGCGCCTGCTTTTAACGCTGTGGTTTGCTGCTAGTGTCGAATACCTTGCAAGGCCAGCAATTGGATTGGCGAAGGTACTTGAACATGGTCTTGGAGCGCAAGGAGCACTACTTTGATGCCCTACGCGACTACTTCAGCTTCCTGGTGGACCACGCTGCTGGCGAGGACCGCTCTGCGCTACCTGCTGACTTGTTGATGCTTGTGGGCGTTGAATCCAGGCATGCTACCTGCCAGAGTTGATTGCTCGGCTAGTCGTGCCGCGGCCTTGCGAAATTGCCTCGTAGCTGGACTGGAGAGACGTTCGGTGCATCCGTGTTCCAAAGGTTTCGACAGCAGCTGTGCAGTGCGTCCCCTACGGACAGCAACCGCCAGCAAGCAGCTGACATGCTCGACGGTACCATAGAGGCTTGAAGCGTTGAGTGCAATGCTGCATGCTCCATGCAGTGTAATCGCGAGGCCTTCCTGGCTGCAGAAGATGGAAGACTGGACGACGAAAGCGGCTGACCCAGTCCTTTGCTGAATCGCGCTGTCAAGTTTGGCTCAAGTGAATACAGAGAATGGCAGGTCTCGACAATGGCCTGGTATGTGACTCATCGCCGGCATGGCTTGCGTCTTAGGCTCACAACAGAGTTTTCGTCGTCGCAGGGTGATATTGCAGCTGCAGGTTTGGGCAAGATGTCTCAGATCGAAGCCGCAGCTACAGCTACGGCTTGCTCATCGGAGAGGCATTACAATGACCAACGTTGAGATACCTTTAGTTTGTCGTGTGGACATTTGATGAAGGCAGCCCTCCGCAATGGACGACGCAGCACTGCTCGGATGAGACAGTGCAGGGCACAGCTTGGGTTGACTTGCTTGCCCAGCGCAGCCTTTCACTTAGGCTGGGCTCAACAACTCAGCTGATGCAAGGCCTGTGCTGCACAGCGCAGCTTGGCAGAGGGAGTGGTAAGCAGAGTTCGTCTCAGGTCCTGTGGAGGGAAGTCCGTGGCATCCTCAAAGCGCTCAGACTCTGCTTTCAGAGCTTTTGAGTGGTGCGCTGGATGCTGGATGCTGAGGCCCAAGGCTGCCAACGAAGCGGGATTTGGGCCTCAGCTGGCAGGGCCGGCAGGATTTGGGTTTGGAGGCGCCGCTTCGCCGCTTCTCATTTTTCTAGCTGAGCAAGCGGGGCCTGTAGCAACCGTGCAGGGCCTGCAGAGCAAGAGCTGGCAGAGTTACGTGCCGAAAACAAGCCACGTACTTGGAAGAGCCTGTCATGCTGTGCTCGCACATCAGGGAGGATTGCCGTGCATTGATCCTCAAATCATGCCTGCAGCCTAGGATCTTGCGGCTTGCAGCCCAGGAAGATCTAGCCTTGTCAGTTTAGTCATATGCCTCGCACTTTTTTGCAAGTCTTGTGTCCTTCGGATGCGTGCGGCATGGCCTAGGCGCCAGCTGGAAAACCACCCAGAGCTTTTCCGCCTGTGCTCAGAGAACCGGCTGCTGCGGGAACACTTGGTGTTTGAACTCAGGTCTTACTTGCGCTGGTATGCAAGATGCCTGGAGTATGCTGGAATCGAATTCATGTGCATCCAGGCTACTCTGGTCCAGCAAAGTGCCTCGTCACACCAGGACATTTAACAGTCAAGACTTCTGCTGCAGCTCATTCAACTGCGCTTCAGGACATGGATTTTTACCATGGGCGTGCGTGCCGCACTGAGATGTTTTTTGGTTGCCATGGTTCTGGCTTACATCTCGTCGAGGAAAGGGCGACTGGCCATGGATGGGAGCACGCATGGTGACTTCGCAGAGAAGGACCTGACTTCAAGGTGCGATTTGCAACCATTGCAGAAATGGTCAGGATATGTCCTTGGCCCGTACAACATCAAGACTACTGAGCACAGGGGAGGCCTCTCGGCACACACATCTCATGCAAGCGTTTAGCAGCTCCTGCAGAGAGGATCGTCAAAACGAAAAAGTCGAACGTCGGGTCGGTGAAGGCTGGGATCACCAAGCCAGATGGAACTGAACCCTTGATGAGTTCGTCTTTCAGGCCAGCGCTTGGCCTTGAAGCAGTTTCCCGGCATTGAGGCACCGTTTCGACTGTTTCCGTCAAGAATAAGAAGATGAAGTCAATGCAAATATGTTTGTGCTGTGCCAGGAGGTGACGCACCTGAGCTCTGACTCCGGAGAGGATTCTGATGATTCCCTGCGGCGGGAGGCTATCCAATGGGATGCAATCAACAGCACATTGGACAAGCCTCTCTGTCTCTATGGTCTCTGGCGACAGGCTCGGGACGTAGCTCCACGATTTTCCGAGCATTCAGCTGTGCAAGGCAAAGGCAAAGGGTGTGCAACGTCTCAGCTGGATCGCGGTCTCGGTGCTTTGGCAACAGGACTGGCAGACGTCAACTCCTTCCTGCCGGCCATGGCTCGGCAGGCTTGCGCACAGAAGTTTCAGAGGTGAAATGCGTAGTAGCTTCAGACATCTTCCATGGGATGCTTTCAAGGTCCAGGAGCTCTTCCGAGTCAAAAACAGCATGGAGGACAAATCCTGCAATACAAACTCGACTAAATGAATGCGCCTTGTCAGAGGATACGTTGAGGCGACACTTTCGAGCAAATGCGATGCAGAAGAAGCCCAAGGATTTGCAAGGACATCAGGGCCGACAAGGAGTACTGTAGAGCAAGTAGTGCGTCAAAGCCTCGCTTGCAGGAAGAGGCCGCTTCATTGAAGTGGGCAGCATGGGGGTCTTCAGCCCCAGCCCAGACAGAGAGGTGGGCGGCGGCTTTGTCTAAAGCTTTGCAGAGCCTTGTCCTTTTTCTAAGCCCCGACATCTGGGCTGGGAATTGAGACGGCAACCTGTGGGAACAAGAGTATGGAATCAGTTTATCTCTAGCTTTGGAATCCATTTTCAATAGGTCTTCCCACGGGCCTTCCCTACTCTAAGGTTTGCTTGCTCCATGCAACGACACTTGTGGCTGCATCGCCAGGTAGAGATTGATTCTCACGATCTTGGGGAGGTGCAGCGCCTGGAGACAGTGTGACTTGCAGTTGGAGATCAGACTGCGCACTTCTCTGTTAGGCTCTTCAAGGGGCCACTGAAGCCTTGCAGCATGCAGAGGCCTTCTGAAATCAGCACGTGCATGGATGGCTTCGAAAATGTGACGCCAGCGGGCAGGCCATGCTTGCCAAAGGTGGCTGCGGTGAGCTCTTTGTTGGCTCAGAAGAGGCGCCTCTAGGATTTCGAGACATTTTGATGACATCTCAGGATAAAATCTCCTAGACATTGAAGGAGCGCTAGAAATATTAGAAAGTTTTTGAAATCTGAACCGCATCTACAATGTAAACATTAATGGAATTTCCGAGCTTCCGGAATTTATTGAATAGCAAAATTTCATAAACTTGAGCTTCGGGATTTTACAAAAATTCTGGGTACTCAAATCCTGAAATTTTTCGAAACTTGGATTTTTTTGAATATCGAAATTTCACAAGTTGAGCAAATCGAAAGGCTGTGGGAATTTCAGAGAAGTTCTTCGGCTTTGGTGAACAGCAGACGTTCCAACATCTGGAGAATCCCCTATATAGTCCTAGTTTCCATTTCATTTTCCATTTGCTTTTCCATTTGATTCTCCATTTTTAAGGGGGTTAGTAAACCCCAAATCCTAAACCCTAGACCAGGCTTCAGGATTCTTGGAATCTGAAAATGAAGCTAGGCATGGTTTAGGGTTTAGGGTATAGGGCTCAAATTACTTGTTGCTTTGGGAAAACTTTTACATTTTTGGGTTTGTATTGAATAGCAAAGCTTCAAAAACCTTAGAATTACCAACCTATGGAAGTTGGTGAGATTTTTAGGACATTGTAGTTTCTTGGATTTGGAGTTGCTTAAACTTAGAGACTACCGCAAAGGACACGGGTCACGTAATACATAGGCATTCCTTGTACACTTGTATTGCATGCATACATGTTTAGCATCAAGTGTCGCGAAAAGCTTCCTTAGGCAGAAGGTCGTAACAAGTTCTGTACATGCCTCGCCTGAACGGTCCAATGTGAGACATTGCACACAGACATAATGGGGAAGAAATACGTTCCGACAACTTCTTTTGAAGGAACAGGGTGCTGGTACCATGACAGATCTCTTGCGACTAGGACAGGTTTTTGCTCACAATGCATCAGGACAGTCTAGTCTTCACCAGTGCGTGCAGAGCAGAGAAGAACATTCAAGCTTGATGGTCGGCATTGACCATGCGCAGACAAGAACACGCAAGCATGATGCACCTCCAGAACCCTTTGCTAGGGTCCGCGTTCTTGCAGCAGTGGGTTTTGTGGCATTCCTCCAAGAGTATGGTTGAGGGCGACGCAAGGCAACGGAGCATGAACTATCATTTTGCTTTTAAAGCTGCTTGCTGTTATAGGATAAGCCTTGTTATGACGAGTCATCAGGTTTCCTTGTCGTGGTTTTAATGTCCCCTCCAGTCAACTTGTGAATGCTGGGTTGCGCTTCGTCCTGCGAATCAGGTCTTCAACCCTGGCAAACTTGTGAAAAGGAATCTGTGCGCTCGGGCCATGGAGGTGGGGCGGCGCACGAAATGCCGTGCTGCTATCTGCCGAAACCTGGACAGGTTGCCGCGACAAATTAAACCTTATCACAGTCGATATGATACTGGGCCCCAGGATGATTGCGACGACGGCTGCCGCTGCCGCTGACGCTGCCGCTGCCGCTGCTGTTGCGGTAGGTTACCGCGAATAGCTAAAGTTACATCAACTTGCGGACTGCTTCCGCCTTCTAATACCGGAGCGGCCAGAACTAGGACATGTCCAAGCCAGTTTTGAGATGCAGCAGCAGGAAGGTGGATGTCCCTCTAACGTTAGCATTCAATCTGCAGCGGACGACAAGCCTCTGTGGGATTCGTTTTGTTGCCTACCTGCTTTGGGGCACGTGGCATGTGGGCACATCCGTTGTGCCTGGAATTCGTGGCTTAAGACGTCGAGACAAGAAGGTCAGTGCAAGATTTGTGTCGCAAATGGCAAACTTGCTCCGCAAATCTCTGCAAGCACCAAACACTGAAAAAGCCTGACGTTTTGGAGCCCAACACCCTACACCTGGCTAGACCCTCAAGCTACAAATCCTAAAAGTCTCGGCGTGAACCATGAGCACTTCATGCTCAAACCTAAAACCTCTACGGCACTCAGCAACAGCAAGATCTTGATTTTGTTCGCACAAGGGCCTTGGGGTCGCGATGCGCTGGCTGCCTTGTAGAGGCTGCAGCGCCGAGGTTAAACCTCAACCCCGGATGCTTGCAGGGCCGGCCAAAATACTGAAGCAATGATGTTGAGAGCTTGAAGTGCATCAATGCTTGTTGAGTCTCTTCATTGTTGCTTGGCAAAGGCCAGGCAAAATTGCCTGCGAGCATAACCATGAGTTCTTATTGTAGAGTGTTTCCAGAACCGCAGCGCTGCACGCAAGTCGCCTCTGAAAGATTTCCCAGTCAGCTGGCAGAAACATCGGCAATCTTCTCTGGGTGCGTCCACCGATGACGTCATGTTCTGGCTGCCTCGCTGAAGCCTCCAGGCATGGCGCCCGGACTCCTTCACCTCTCAAACGTTGGCACCTGCAGGAAATCCAGCCACGACCCTATTACGCGTTGGTTTTCGGGACAGAAATCCGTCTATGCTCTGACTATCTGACACGTCCCCGAAGTGGGCTGCACGTAGAAGTTGCAAACCTTGAATTCCATACAGAAAAGCAACACAGCCTAAAATCCTACACGGCGCGGAACTCTAATTATCCCCAAAGCGAGAACACCAGAAACTCTGCAGACCCTAAACCAACACCCTGAAGTAGCCCTCAAAAGCCCACAACCCAACGGCCCTTGACGCATGAGATACGCCAGCCCTGAACATCCCAAACCCGCCACAACATAGTAGGTGCCAAGCTGTCAGAATCCAAAAATCATAATGGCAAACAACCCTAAACTGAGAATTCCTGAGACCACAGAAATTGCAAAGTCTAAAAACCATTAAGCCCAACACTCCCATTCGTAGATGTGCTAGACCTGGACAGCTATGCACCCTAGAGCCCCTAAAGTGCACAAACCTCTAAAACCCTAAGACGTTAACTCCCCCGAAGCCTAAATCCGCTGAAACTTCTAATCCCAAACGAAGCCTAGACCATGCGGAGCTCAAACTTGAGAAGCCTTAAATCCAAAATCAATGATTCTGTCAGCCCTCGTTAGCCCAACAATGTCAACCATCATAAGACTGAACACCTACAGCATATTCACCACAAAGGCCTGAAATCCGAGAGACCTGAAACCCTGCAAACTCCAAGATGGATGTGGGCAAGGATGTTTGAGCAAAACGCTGGTTGTAGATGAACGTCTGAAACAGAACAAGTGCAGATTATTGTTATGGGCCATGGGTGAGGCTAGGCAGACGGGTGGCTTTTTCTCAAAACCAACCAAGATCCACACACCGGCATCATGAGCATTGTTGATCTTCAGTCGAACACACAAATCAATGGCAATGGGTCCCGCACCTCTATGGTGCCTGATGACAACATCATCAGATACCATCGGTATCATGAAGTGTAAGACTCCAGAAGTCCAACGTCTTGAAGGCGCTTCGAATGCCGCAAACAAGCACTTCGTGCTCACTGCGCTGCTTCCACACCAATTTGAATAATTTTTCTTGATCCATACTTCCTTGTGAGGTGGGCCATAGGGACAGTTCGATGCTCGGTCTTGACAAGCAAAAGCATGTTGCCAGGCGTAGTGCAATCATGAAACGCCGAGGCCTGCGACGCAGAAATGATGGCATGGACGAGAGGGATGTGCCTTTGCTGTTCAATCTCGCACATGCCGAGGGGCCTGATCAAATGGGTGATTGAGGTGTTTCTATCTCTGATGCGCTCCTTGCCTGGTGAGAGTCAAGCACTGAGCAGGAAGGCCTGAATGCTCTGGACTGAACACAGCGATTTATGACAATCAGTTTTCTGTACACAGCTTGGCAAACAAACCTGGCTCCTCTTCTTTGGATAGCAGGGCTTCTCATCCTCGGTGCCGCATTTGCATCATTCGCGGCGCAAAGCCTGGCAAGGGTACACTTGCTGTTGAGATTTTCAGAGGCCAATGGAATGGGATGCTGGGTGAGGTCAACTGGCTTCTCGCCAAGTGGGCAGAACATGCCTGATCGTGGACAAGGTCTGCCACATGACTGCTTTACTTTCAAGTTAGCGTGCTTCCCGTATCCTACGTTGCTAATGTCGTGCTGTTAAACTGCTAGCTGAGCTCAAGTCCAAAGTTGGTGCTCAAAGGCAGAACAAGCATTTGCTTGCCTTTTGCCATGCATGTATCATGTTTGGTCAGCCGGATGCTGCCCTATCGCGGGACAGTGTACTGGCTAGCCAGTCAGCTACTGCTTCCCGAATGCTGCTCCATCACCGCATGCTGGAAAGCGACTATAGAGGGGTGTTGCCTTGGTTTGGGAGCCTTGAGCAAAGCATGTGAGCTGCTGTCAATATTATTATTAGCCTTATGAGGGGACCCTGAACTATGGACATTGGGGTCCCTTTTCTAGCGTAGTACCGTCTTTGATATAGTCCTCAAAAAGGAATCCACGTCCATTAGACTATATAGGACGTATTGACTGCAGCTCATGTCTCCTTTGGCGGTTGCAGGGCTTGCCGCACCCTTGATGCGCAGCTCCAGTTCGGCAGTAGCAGGCTGGGCGTGAAGCCCTATGCTGTCACTGGCTTTGTGCAGTGGTGATCGCCGTCTTTTTGACAAACTCCCTTGCAGGTTCGCGGCTGCAACGGATGAAGTCCAGAATGCAGCTTCACAGAATTGTAGAAGCGCCGGATCCTTTGAACCAAGCAGCCTTGCCAAAACAGTCTCACACAAACATCAACCAAGGCCAGACATGCAAGAAATGCCAGAGCTCAGCCCGCGAAGTTCAGGCCACGCGTGGTCCAAGCTCTCGGCGTTAAGTTGTTCTGACAGAAGGCAGCGACAGAATGACCATGAATCCATCCTGTCCAGGCTGCTGTCCCGGGGCGCAAGCCAAGCTAGAATCTTTTCACTATCAGCTGTTTTGGCCAAGGAGAGAAGCTGCACCTCGCGATTCAGCAGGCCAGGTGCTTTTGGACAGCATTCAGCATTCCCGTGCGTTGGCATGGCACCTATCGTGTCCATCCTCGGGGGTGTTTCGCGGTCATCTCTTGCATCCTCTTGCAGGTTCAAAGTCTCTGTAAACAGCTGGAGAGCGTTGGAGAAATCTACAAGGCTCTTTGCAGCACCAGATTGGTCAAGAACATCCATTTTAAATGATCAAGGACGTGAAGTCCCAACTCGAGCCAATGCAGCAAGAATACCTTCGCAGGCTTGGCTTCACACAAAACCCGGGCATGAATGCGAGTTTTGGCGTGTTTTGCACAATGCCAGGTTCGACGAATGCCGGTTCTTGGAATCGCAATGCCGTCGGCTGGACGTACCGCCCCCGCAAGTGTGACGAAAGGCAAGGCTTGTCAGTCTTGAGCACTGCCTGAGGTGCATTGTCGGCTGTTGGAAGAGCGAGTGCATGCAGCAGAGGCAAGTTGCAAAGCAGAACAGGGAACAGCCATGGTATGCTTCGCAAGTCATCTTACATCAAGCGGGGCTGCTATCCACATCTACTTAATGACTTAATGTATACAGGAGTGTATGTACTGTACTCTGGAAATTTGGACAGTGTATACGGGGGAGCTGATGTAGTCATGTTTTTCATGTCACTGTGGTGAACAGAGAATCGCAGGGCACTGAATCCCTTGCAGGGAAATGGCTTGTTGTTTCATGCCCTCAGGATTCATGCTTCCTCGCCTGAAGGCATGCTGTACCTGACCCTGAACATGGTTGGGACCCCTGCTGTTCGTCTAAAAATCCTCACACATCAACCGCCAAAAAAATCTAAATAGGAGTGAGTGTTGGAAAACAAGATGGGCTTGGGGAAGGGCCTGGGGCTTAAACATGCACATTTACTCAGGGGAGCACAACATGATGCAGCTGAAATGGAAGCAAGGGTTGCTTCACGCCGATGATCTGCAGAACCCAACATTATGTCAGACTGCACAGGCTAGTGGTGCTATCCCTCGAAGTCAACCGCTGTGGCGGACTCGTTGTAGGGGTTCGAATGCGGACGGAAATGTCCTCGAGCAGCGACCAGGTCTAGCACACCTGTGCGGCGGCCGGACAGCCCCCACCAGGTGCTCGCATCACCATTCTTGTCTGGCAGTTCCAACTTGCCTGTTCAACTCAGGCAACGCAGCTTTCGCCTGTGCACGCTGTCCATGGCACGGCACCTACATGAATCTCTGTAAGCGACTCTGAGCATGAAAGTCCCGCACGTTGTCTCGGGCAGTGTTCAGCTCAAGAACGTGCCTTGCGGTCTATGGTTCCCGGGCTGTTCATAGCACAGCGGACATGGAGAGGCAGGAAGTGATACGTCACATACAAAGCAAAGCACCTCCTCCGTTGCCACCACTCCCTGCAAAGCTCGGGGGCGATATGACAGGCACCGCTGAACTCAGAAGTGGAGTCAGTGCAGTCGCGCCAAGTGCAGAGGCAAAGCTGGGCTCCTCCATGCAGAGTGAGGAGGAAGAGGACTTGATCAAAGTGGCCACGGCGGCGTTGGCCGGTCAAACACGAGTGATTTTCCTGGATGTAGATGGCGTGCTTAACAGCCGCATGTCACGAGAAGCTGCGGAAAGTGATGTGCCACCTCCAGAAATCATGGAGAATCTGAAGTTTCTCGTGGATAACACTCAGTGCAAGGTCATCTTGTCCTCGACGTGGCGACTTGTTGATCACAAGAGACATCAACTGGAAAATCTGTTTTTACAGTATGGTCTATCTGTTAATGGTGCTACGCCAGACCTGGAGAAAGTCGCTAAAGGCGACAGGGTGGATGAAATCCTGCTTTGGCTAGAAATGCGAGCTGCTAAGTCTGAGCATGTTCATGCCTGGATAGCGATTGATGATATGGACCTGCTTCGGATGAACCCGCGCCTCACATCTTCAAACTTTGTGCACACATCAGATGCTGTGGGCCTGGATGCTGAGAAGACAGAAGAAGCCTTAAATAAGCTGTTGGCGCAAGGCTAACTATGCCGCACAACGCTGCACTCACGCAGCCCGATGGGCGCGTGCAATTTGTTGGTGCTGCTTTTGGTGCGTAGTTTGATGTTAGCCTTTGGAAAAGCACCACATGGTTGCACAAGTCCGGCAGTATGCATGCTTGCACAAGAAGCCTGGGCAAAAGAGTTTGCACGGGTAAGGGGTGGACTTGGCTGTGCAGTTCAAGCGCTTGCAGTTTTAACCGGCTGGAGCTATCAAACCCAACACCCTTTCTAAGAACTTTTGCTGATATGACTTTCCAAAGTCAGCAGCCTCTCTAGCTACCTTGGGAAGTGGACGCAGAACAGGCTGAAGACGCAGTAAGATGTCGTGGATCCTACATCAATGTGCCATACTGTTTATGTTCCCCCCTACGCAAGGACAGATAGGTTGACATGACAGCGTTATGATTGCGGTCACCATCACAGGATCAGGGTTCTGTTGGGCTTTCTGCTCAGGGTAGTATTACCACAGTGCTGACAAAGAGCCCTCTTCCGCTTGTTGTGAGGCACGGGGAGATTCATCCCTGTGGCCCCCGGCTGCACACAGGCAGACGTGCATGGATTGACCGGGAATTTGACAGGATGGTACCCTGCATGAAGCAGGAGAGTTTGATATGCTGTTAGGCATGGGAAGCATCGCAAAACAGAGGTTGCAGTTACCCTTGGACGTCCGACTACTTTCTGTTGATGTCAGGCTCCACCAGCTCAGCCAGTGGCCCATGCCGCGTTGCCAGACCAACGAGGACTTGGAATTAGAACGCGTTCCGACGAAACTCGCCAATCACACGGCGTGGAGGACGGGTTCTGCCCGCACATCAGTACGTTCCTTTGCTTGTTGTGCTGATGCCCTAGACTCCCTAGACCAGCTACAATCATCTTGGCACTGTGGATCTCACTTCGATGTCTATCTAGGCCAGCACCCTCAATGGCAGCCAGGGTCAGATGCTGAGCTAACAGAACATATTCCTGGGCTCGATTATATGGCTGCAGTCTGAACCTTTCACCGAAAAGCCTGAGGGATCACCTGCGCTCAGTGCCTCAGCTGGACACCTTGGCCGAGAGGCCGAAGCTTTCGACATCTTTCATCTAGCCAAACGTTGAGTGGTGAGATCAGCAGGCCACCCACGTTATTCCTGGCTTACCCTGTACAACTTCCGTCCAAGACCCAGCCTAGAATGATATGTTCACTCTCGAATGCTCTTCGGGCGAGCTATTCGAGGTTGCGATGCGTCGAGTATACTCCGCTCCGCAGATATTGTGTGCACCTGGGCAGGCAAGCTATACATTGTCCATGTTGGTGGACTTCTTGCTTTGCACGTGCAAAGTTCCTTGCATCTTCAGCAGGCCTTCGATCGTTTTCCGCCTCAGCCCAGCCCTAGTCAGTGACAGTAGGTCCAACGTGCCCAAGAAGGGCTCGCAGCTAATGTGCCATCGCAGAACCGGAAAATTGCCCTGCGCTCCTTGCACACGCTCGTGGCATCTGTGCAAGGGCGAAATTGTTGGAACTCATCCCGGCTTGGCATTTCTTTAGGCTCCAGGGACCCTGGGGCATACCTATCCCTCCTTTCCTTTCGAGTTGGGTGGGTTAGACATGGCCACTGCCTCAGATAGCACATGCTAACACTTGAAGCAGTGGCTAAGCAATGTCAACAGGCCCGTTTGGCTCTCGTCTTTGCCGGGAACTCATGTGTAGCGGTCCCAAAACAGGAATTAGGTAATTAGGTTTTGTTTGTGCCAGGCCGGGGCTGCCAGCGTGCTGCTAGCAGTCAGATGCATTAGAGCTGGCCTCGGTCTGAAAAGATGCGAAAGATTTGTTGTTGGATGCCAGCTGGTGTGAGGTCATCAAATGGGGTGGCACTCTCAGCATGCCCACAGTATGTTATCGTGAGGGACCACCACCTTGTTAATTGAGTGCCGGCACTACCAAGTCCAGCTTTCCTGGCGCCGAGCCTGTATGCGCCTTCACAGTGCGTGCCTGGGTCTCTCGCAGCGTTTTGGGTCCTGAGCTTGCATGCGATCAATGCCCCAGGTCTGTTGCAGACAGATGGATGCAGCGGCCAGTTCAGCAGGTTGTTCCCAAACAGGCTTGGCAAGTGACCCCCAATCAGCTGAATACAGCCTCAGTCTTGCAGGCTTTCAAGGAGCCTCAGGCAGCTTGTCTGGCGGTTGAGATTCTACGGAGTGTAGCAAGGATTCAAGATCTCGAGGCCAGAAGCCGCTTTGGTTTTCTCGGCCTGTGCTCGGAACCTAGGCATCCAAAATGGCCTCGGTTGCAGCTTTTTGTGACTGTGCCTTGCTTGGTCACTCAGGCGCTGCTTTGACCTTGCCAGTGGTGGTGTCCAGAATTACTTGTGGAGCAAAGTGGGGACGTCATGGGCCCGGGACGATTTCTGGCGAGGCGCAATGTCGCAATGCAGCCTGTGTAGCCGAGGACGAAAGCCTAACAAGCCAACAGACTGGAGCCACGAACGCCTCGGATATCGTATCAAAGGCTCGGTGTCTAGCTGAAGAACTCTTCGGGAGAATGCTGCGCATGCTGCATGTTGAAGGTGGTCCCGGCTGGAATGGCTCTCCACACACCTGGACGGAGCGCATCCGATGGCTGCGACCCAAGCACAACAAATCAACGGCTCTGAATTTCTGCTGCTGCTAGGGTGTGGACAAGCGTACGTGCTGCTCAGGGTCCACCGATACAGGAGGCGAATCCACATCCGCCGGAAGGCTTGCGTTTCCGATGGTTTGACCGAATCGAATCTGGAGACTGGTGGAGAGATTGTTGTGCTCTGCAGGTCGAAGGCACGACGGCACGGCCGAGACTGGCAGTCTTCCGGTCTCAGATGCACATGCAAAGAACTGAGTGGAAGGGTGTTAGAGCCTATTGAGTGCAAAGAACAGACGTGTTGTCGTGAGCGCTTTGAGGCATGCTAGTGTCATTGACGACACAATTGGCACTGGTGTCACCATGATCCAGGCTGTGATAGCTATCTGGACTGCTGACGAATAGGAGTGGGGATTGTCGCTACCTGCACCCAGAGCTGCAGCGCAAGGTGACTTCAAAGCAGGCCGGCTCGCTGGAGCAGATTCGCGCCAAACAAGGCTGATCCAAGCACCTTGCCTTGAAACTGCACCTGCCCAATGGCAGCGGCCAGGATGTGATGCTGGAAGCGAGAAGACCTGGTCTATGGACGCAGCAGAAATTGTAGGACCGCTGATCAGTGCTGAAAAGAGTGACCTTCATCCATGCATGTTTTTGACAGGAGCTGAAGTTGCGAAGCAATGCCCGCCCCACAGTTCTAGCTGTGTCATCTTCACGCTTTGATGGCTTGCCATCGTGCAGTAGGACATGGTTCTACAAGCCTTAGTTTCGCACTTGTGTGGTTGCTCCTCTCCATGCTATACGTTCCTCGACGTCGGAGATGCGTGCTCCCCGAAACGGAGAAACTTGCAGCTGGTGACGTGTGTGTTCGTGTTGACAAGCGCTGATCGATCAGATTGCGCGGCCTGGAGACAATCATCTGCAAAAGCAAGAACTTCTCTGAGCAACCTGAATTCTACAGTAGGATTGCAATCGCGGCTTACAATGCTCTTTGGCCCGCTGTGCTGTGCCTTTCCAACTGCACCCAAGCCAGCTTAGCATCGCTACGAGTAGGCAAACTGGGCTCGCAGCAAGCGGTGTTTGTAGCCGCCATAGCAACCAGCTAGCATGAAGCTGCCGAAAGCTACACGGCTTTGAATACACTAACAACCCCGGCGAACATCTGTGGCCACTACTTTCATCCATTCATGATGGCGTTAAACGCTATTCGGCATGGACAGCGTCTTCCCGCTGGGAGGGTGCCATGAGAGGTAGCGGCATTGAAGCAACTCATCCACTCGTAGCACCATGGGCCAATTTAAGAATCAGCCTCAGAATTTCTCGTCACTGCCACTAAGAGGGTTTCAGGCCTCAGTCCTCTGAGATGTGGAAAGACCAAACGTATGCTGCTTGTGAGATGGCCGCAACAGCCCCACTCCATGCTTCGGCTGACGTGTTTTTGCCATGGTAGAAAGCTCAGGGAGAAGTAGTAAAGATAGCTGAACACCGCTCAAAATAGACACTGAAGCGAGTGGGGGTCTTTGAGCTCTATGTGTGAACTTTACAAGCAAGGATTGAGAAAAGTCCTAAAGCCCAGGGGGCCCTGGCAGGCTTGGAGAAAGGCATCACTATGGTCGTTTTCGACCGTGCTGGCTTTCCCTACGAAGGTCGTGTCAAGGCGTCAACAATCACAAGATTTGCCTTAGTTGAACGCGACCAGCTATTTACATGGTAGGATGTTCACAGGGTGAGTGAACATTCGGAAGGCTGTCGCGGAGGCAGCCCGCAGTGGTGGACTTCAGTGACTTGGCAGAGTCTTTCCGCAAGCTGCGGCAATTTTCTTCCCCAGAGACTTGTGATGCCTGAGGTTCTGAGATGATTCCGGCCTGCCACAGCCCTTCCTGATCACAAAAATCATTTCTCCAGCCTCTGAACAACGTTAAGTTGAGAATGTCAGAGTTAGAGCCAGCCCTAGAAATTTATGAAGCTGCAAAATCCAAGTACGCGAGAGATGACCGGTGACTGGTGACTGCTTGATGGGGCTGCGTGGCAAAAAGCAGCGGCAGGTCCCTCAATTTTGTTGATGCAGTCCACGCTGTCATGAAGTGGAGGAATTTGGTAGCCGCCCTGTGGCTCCAGAGCATTCATGACACGACATGAGTGAACTAAGACTGCCCATTTGACACAGATTCATTCAGCGCTGAGGCAATTTAATTAAGAGCTAGGCAACTCGAAAGCTGACTTCATACGCATCATTTAGTGAACATCTTCTGTCGGAACTGTCCAACGCATCCCTTGATGGCAGATGTAGGCGCAAGTTCTCGAACGGGCAGATGTATCTGGTAATGAGATTCGTCACACAGGCTTCCTGGATGAAGATGAAGGCGAGACCGAGGAGCGAGATGACCTCTGATCATCACTTCGTTGTGGCCACTGTCATCGTTGTAGTTTTAAGTTGTAAATGTTGACGTCTCTCACATGTTTCAAGCATCATTACATGCCGTGAATCGGTGTTCTAATTCCTGCCTGTATTTTGTGGACGTAGACCACTACCATGCCATCAGGGGCGGCCAGCACGGAAAGCGCCTAGCAGCCCACCCTGCCCTTAGTTGGGCGTGAGTGTCGTGTTTCAGGGGCCATCTCTCTTTGGAAGGCGAGACTCGAAAACGTGAAGCATGTGCTGGCATGCCCAAATGCAACAAGCAGCAAAGCAGGCATTATGCCTGCGTTTGGTGGTGGTGGTGGTGGTGTTGGTGGTGTTGGTGGTGGTGGTGGTGGTGGTGGTGGTGGTGGTCGTGGTGGGGGCGGGGGTGGCGCGGGTGGTGGGGGTGGTGCGGGTGGTGGGGGTGGCGAGGGTGGCGGGGGTGGGGGGGGGTGGGGGTGGTTGAGGGTGGGGGGGTGGAGGCGGCGGGGGCGGGGGCGGTGGTGGTGTCGCTGCTGCTGGTTCGGTCGCCACTGCGCAAGTTTTTTGTTGTGCCTGTGGACGGTGGACGCGGCGACATTCGGGGACATTGCATCATGAGTAATGAGCCTCCCTTGCAGCTTTTCTCCGCCCGAAGGACGACCTGGAGGAGCTCGGCTCGCTGATCTCCTTCTCCAACTTGGAACATGTCGTCAAGTCAGCTGCTTGGTCTCGGTGGGGCTTTGCCTCGGTCATGATCCCTTCGCAAATTTGCCAGGGTTTTTTGGCAGCCACTGTTTACCCTGGTTTGCTTTATGAATACTGTGGTCACGCTGCTGGTGGGGGTTTAGGGGGTTTGGAAAGAGCCGGAGATTGTGGGAGGCACATCATCCGCAAGTTCAAATCGCTGGAGCCAGCATCTAAGAGTCTGCTGTCTGCTGTCGGCGTTGACAACTCCAAGACTCCAGCACCAACACTTCGGCTTAGGGCATACAACGAAAGCAATGATGCCACCATCAAGAGTCTCAAAGGCGAAATCGAGGTGCTGAGTGTGCTCTAGCAATCGCAAATCAATTCAACTGTGCCCTTGTCCCGAATCTTGCAATAAAATTCTGCTGCTGCCAGTTGCGCGCAACGATCACTGGCCTAGACGAGGCTTTGACCGGAGTGCGCGCAGCTTGCGGATGTGATGCATTTGCAGAGTCAGGCAAAAGTCTGCCTGTGCTAGGTGGTGTCGGAGCTCAATCAGCGTATTGAGCAGCAACAAGAAGCGCTATATCTGACGAAGGAGCGCCCGAACTGTGATTGCTAACATGGAACAGCATGCCACATGGATTGCGCATCGCATCGCAGGAGAATGTGACTTCTTCAGAGGAAGCCATCGACAGACTCAAGGCGAACAGTCGCAATGACATGTCAAGAGTGTGCGCATGAAGCACTTTGTCAGGGCAGCCAGACCCAGCTAGAGAAAAAGCTGGACACTGTCGTCAAGGATCCCAAGTCACCAAGTCCTGCGCAGCAACTGCGAGCTTGAGTGTTGCGGATGCGTCCCGCCCCGCTGCAGGAGAAGGCGGTGCAGGACCGCCTGATTCGCGAGACGCAGGATGCCCTTCTTGACAAAGTGTCCTTGGCCGAGCTGAACATGTTTGAGGCGTGGCATGGGTTTTATGTTGAAGCGTGCCGCGAGAGCTCCCTGGTTTGTAGACTGTGGCGCTAGTCGGCCAATCCATTCAGGGCTATCCGGGGCCAGCATGGGGCAGCTGGTTTCTGTGATGTTAAGCATGATGCAGCAGAGAGATCAGGCGAAGTTTGCCGGGTACACTACAAAGTTGGAGCACCAGCAAATCCTCAACGCCTTGAGGCCAGCTGGAAGAGAGCTGTAGGTGCCAGAGGTGCTGTAAGTATGCAGCCTTTTCAAAGCAGCACATGTGTTTGCAGTGACTATGCCACCCTGGATGTTGCGGAGCGAATAGCTGAAAACATGAAGGCCCAAAGCTCGGCATGAGATTGAGGGACGGCAGGATGCATGCCCTTGAATGCTAGGTCTTGTCAACCCGCTTTGACGACTACACTCGGACAGCCAAGCTGGAGCAGCAGCTACAGGATGGCAAATACAATGTTAATGGCTTGCAGCCATTTCGCATCCATGTCTCTGCACCGCTTGATTTCAAGCTCAGAAGAGGAAGTTCGGGACTGGGTTGGCGATGAGCTGCAGAACTATGCCAAAGTTGCCCAGACAACAATGCGGGTGCGGGACTTCTGCCCATTCGATTGACTTTGGCTGGCTAACATCTGCTGCAGATAGAAGAGCTGGCGGTCCACATAAAAGAGCAATCGTTAGTGCGCGGCACTTACATTGCACACGCCCATAACTTAGCATGCTGTCAATGAACAATCTTCGCGGAGGTTCGATCGGGTGTATGCATCCAACAATGACCAATTGCGAGGCCAGCGTGCTGAAGTCTGAAGCGCTTGCCGCGAGAGTACCATCATTTGAGGTTTGTCTGACCGCATTACATCAATGTACTCGGAGTTAGCCAATGACCTTCAGCAGCGGGCCAGTCTCCTATCTTTCGTGCTTTGACGGGGATGTTGTCAGCAGGATATGTCTCATCTGCTCAGGCCATGTATGATGACCTGCAAGAGACGAAGAACAGCCTGAAGTCGTGAGCTGAGAGTGTTGGTATCATGCTGTTCTTAACGTGGGCAGGAACTCCCACAACCAGTTGCAAACTGCTAGGAAATACGCGCTGCGAGCCGAAACTGATGCTTTTCAACAGGACCGCCCTGGAACTTCCTGCTGACTGCCGGCTGCCACCGAATGTTTAGCGATCTGAGGATTGCGTGCCCAAGCTGAAGTTCTGTGTGGACTCCATCAAAGCCTTTGATCAAAGATTAAGGGCACAGGACACCAACTCCAAGCATGTTCCAAGTAGTTGTGAGTGCAGCTTTAGAAAGCTGAACAATGCTGCGCTGCATTGCCCTGCCCTACGCTGCTGCAAGCAGGATGATGCCATTCAGCGCGTGGATGAAGTCCTGTTGGATAAGGCTGGGCGGTGGTGCAAGGGGCAAGCTCGGTTGACATGCAAAACCCAGGCTGGTAAGTACGACATCGTCATCATCAACTCGCGAATCGAGCAGTGCATCCAAAAGGCTTGGCAAGCTATAGCCTTTCAGCTTCTGCCCAACACATCCTGTGACAGGAAGCCGCCATGAAAGAGTTTCATGGGATGTATGACAAGCTGGATAGATTCAACAAAAGGCTGCCGCCATTCGTAAGGATATAACGACTTGTTGCAGGTCTTAGCAGTTTTTCCTGCTGCAGGTTTGAGGAATATATCGAGCAAGAAAGCAAGCGGCTGGACGAATTCCGGCCTCCTGACTATGGCCCAATGTTTGAGGAAGGGAAAGGGCGGCATGGAATTCATGGAGTGTTGGAGAGCTGGAGCCACCTGATGCAGCAATGCAGCGGGCCAGGACCTGAATCACAAAGTAGCTCTGAAGGCTGATAAGGTGGGCGTGGAGAGTTCATGTGCTGGTGATGCTGATGCTTGCGTGCTGCCACTTGCTGTGGCATCCCTGACAGGCCGACCTGGTCGAAATGTACCAGCTCAAGGCGGCTTGGACTTCGTCTTGAGAAGATCTCAAAGACGTGACAGCTGAGGCAAATCGAATTGATGCGGACGAGCTAGCAAAGCTCCAGGACGCTTCGGTCTCCTTGCTTTTGATCTTGCCAATAAAGGGATCTCATTCAATCATTGTTTCTAGGACACCATACACCGGCAGCTGGAGTACCTGAGCGTGACGACCTTCGGTCTCTCCAAGCTCTGTCTAGCGGAGGCAGGACGGTGGAGTTTGCTGTGGGCGGCTGGCGACTGGGCACCTTGCAATATGGCTGATGTATTGGTCTGTTCAGGCGAAGCAGGGGGAGTCCAAGACTCTGCGAATGCAACAGCGGACGCAAGTGGGAAGCTCAAGCGAGTACTACTTGGCAGCGCTTGGCAGCGTACTTTGCAAACCGGCCTGGGCTCACAAAATGCCTGAGGTGCTGATGCAGAGCGAGGACCGCCAATTTCTGTCACCTTCAGGCCTCCCAGTGCAGTCCACGCTTATGTCACGAATGACACAGGCGCTTTGGCATTGGATATTGCACAACGAGCCTCCACCGAACTTGGACACGCTGAGACCACCCCCAGCTCGAGCCAAGGGCTTGGCAGCGTAGGTTTGGAAAGTTTTCAAGGGGAGAAGGTCACCCAAGCGTGTTAATCACTGTCACTCATGCCTGACCAGGGTGACAACGTTGACATCATCAAAGCTGAGCACATTGACCGACAGAAGCGCTCTATGGACGACCACAAGAGGCAGGATGAACAGAGATCACTTGTCCTATTATTGCATCCCCCTGAAGGAGCCAGTTGGAGCGCAAGCTGGGCATTGCAGTTTAGGTTTGTGCTCATCAACTGGCTAGCAAGCCACAATGCGCGTCGCTACACAAGCATGCAGTTTCGCGGTTGGGCTCGTAGCAAAAACAGCTCGCCCGTCGTGACGGTGCGAACATCGCACAGGTTTCCTGCAAGCAGACCAGTAGGCAAGCTCTCAGAGTGGAGTATGCTCGGAAGGACAAGAAATCATAGGCGAGGCCTCACATGCAGAAGTCATCGTTTCTTGCTGATGCCGCTGAGTGAATGAAAATGAGCAGTGAGCACCCGTGCTGCTCATTTGCTTGCTATGGAGGCTCAAGGGCAGTCTCATGTTTTCTAGGCACTGCCTGGAAAGCAAACATGCCCAGTCTCAGGGCACAGGTGAGCTACTCAGAGTCTGGTAAGTTCTTATGCAGATGTAGTACGGCTGCTTGTTGATACTTTTTCAGCATCGCTGCAGGCCCTTAAATGACTGGAGCATGCCGTGGTTTCGGAGGCTGAGCCGGGTGATGTTCGACAAGGACTTTTCCATGAGCCCGAAATGCTTCACAATTGCCAGGAGCTCTTTCCGGCTGCCAGCACCTGCACAGGGTCGTGAGCACGTGGGAGAAGTTCCTCCAAACTTTCGCAGCCAACTAGTGCACGAATTGAGCATCTTGACGATCTGAAGGTAAGCTACCTGAGCTGTAGGAGGTTTCTGGACTGACACATTCTAAAGACCGAGGTCATTATGAGATTGATCGCAAGTATGACACCCGCCAATTACTGGGACAAGGCAGGCTCCTGCTGCTTGCCACCTGAAGATCATAGATGGGCATCGCATGTGGCCTCATGGCTGTCGAGGTTCATATGGATCAGTTTATCTTGTCTACGAGAAATCTACGCAACAGAAGAAGGCCATGCTGCCACTCCGCTTTTTTGGGGCAGTTGTACCACATCAGTCACTGAGCGTGATACGACGCAGATGTCCCGGCGCAGGCCTCGAAATGCATTACCAGGCCACTGCGTTTTCTCGAAGTTATCGGTTGTGCCTTGAGTCGCAGCTTCAGCAGGCCTGAGGGATGGGGGCGTGAGCGATTTCGCATGGAAGGCTCGGGTTTCGGCCAGCGAAGTCCAGTGACAAACCAGCACATCACCGCATGTAGTTCTGGTGTGGACAGGCAGTGTGCTTTCAAGACAGGGCTGCACATTCCTGGGTTTAGTGTATGTACGGGGCATAGGCCATAGGTGACGCTGATATACGTTGATGTTGAATCATTGAAGCCCGTGTCCTCTGGCATCAACAATCCAATGGGGCAGCGAACGGTGGCCCCTTCATGATTGGCATCTGCGAGTGGGTTGAAGAAGGAAACGAGAAATAGACCCAGCCGGACCTCAACGAGAGCAGGAAGGCTCACATGGTACAAAACCGAGGGAGAAAATAATTCAGGATTGCAGTCACGAGTGAACCTTAAGTGCGGATAGCACTGGGGATTACTAGCAGCAAGAAGTCCCAAGAACAATTCTGCGTATCGCGAAGGATTTAAGAAGGATATAGACAAGGGAAGGCGTGGCACCGGCGCAGGGCAGTGGCTGCCTCGATGAGCTGGCTGCGGGGAGGGGGCCAGCGAAAGGTTTGTTTGACTGATATCCACGGCTGGCTGCCTCAACCGGTGACGGTCTGATATGAGCATCGCGGCAGCTGCGCAGCAGTTTGTGCCCAGCATATGCACTTGCCCATGAAGCTCGCACACATCTGCATCATGGTCGGACGGACTGACATGAACACGTTCACAAAGCATAGCAGTCACATGCAGTCACGCTCATGATGCAAAAGGCTTCCATTGTCGTGGGTTTGGACTTGGAATTGGCCATCTTGCCCGGGTTAACCATGAGCCCTCAGATCTCAATTCTTAAGTCTGAAGTGTTGCCTCTAAACCTGTGGGTCATTCCAATAATCCAAAACCTGAAGCTCAGTAGTTGCCAAGCTTTATTGCCGTGCGGCACCCTGGAAAGACCGCGAGCTCTGCTCCCATTGTTGATCCGGTGTCTAAGACCCATGCTGCTGGTCTTAGACTCGCCGTCGGCGTCTAAGACATTCGTCTGGTGTCTTAGACAAGCTTCCTTCTTGTAACTGCATACAGCCTGCGTGTCTAAGACTTTCTTTCGGTGTCTTAGACCCCGGTTGCGTGTCTTAGACAATGCTGGGGCCCCAGCCTCTGCAAGGGGGCTGGAAGAACACAGGCATACATACCCCCGGCAAGCCAAGACCGCAAGAACACAGCAAGGCGAGTCACAGCAGATTTGATCGCTGGTCAAGTGCCATGGGCCCAACTTATAGCCAATCACTCAAAGAAGGCAAGACGAAGGAGCGCCCTTAACTCCTAGCCAAATCGATGTCAGCAGATTCATCAAATCAAATGCCTGTATGTCGTATGCGTGGCTGACGCAGTGGTGAAGAAGAGATCGCAGTTGGGGCAAGGATGTGCGCTGGAATAGGCCGAAACCTCTCGGCTGGTTCGGTAGGTTTGGACAAGGCCAGAACATGCGAACATCATTGGCTTTAGGGCGCCACAATTCCCCAGCGCAGAACCACCCATCCAAGACCTTCTGCCCCTCTCCTGCAGAGGCCTTGTGATGCAGAACTCGGATCATCCGTGCCCCCTCCGGCAAAGAGTGGTGTTGTTTAGGCTGTTTCAAGTTGCACTGGCTCTCAGGCATATCCTCAGACTTTTTGAATGGTTTGAGAACGGGGATCAGGCCAGAGTGCAAGGCAAGGGCGGAGAGATTGAGCGACACCTGTGGACCCTGCATCAGGCGACGCTTATCTTCCAGTTCTGTGAGGGCGGTGAGCTTCTCAGTGCCATACGCAAGGGGAGAGCGACCGGAGCGGCATTGGAGGACCAATGTGCCGCTTGTTGATTAGTTCTGCTCGTGCTGGTCAGCAGCTGCGCACAAAAGGAGCCGTGGGCTGCTTGTGCGCTCCGCCAGCCCTTTCAGGCCAACCCGTGTTTTCGGCTGAAGCTTCTGATATGCTAGTGTTCGGTGAGGCTCTCGTCTACCTGCACAACAAGGGCATCGTACACAAGGATCTGAAGGTTGAGAATCTGCTGCTTTTGCGGAGCATAGCAACCTTGTGGCACATCTCCGCATCCAGTGAAGCGATGCAACGTTCTAGGCACAGCCCACTCAGCAATCGAAACGAGTTTGTATTGTTTGCTCTCTAGGGGCTGTGGGGGCATTGTGGCCTTTGCCATATATCTGTTTGAAACGTTAGGCTAAAACGTTAGGCTGAGACGGCCTCGGCAACTTTTGGCGTAGAGGAGAGAACGCCGCCTAGGTATCAGATGATGGTCGAGCTTTTGGTCGGTCCCCTCATGCGGCTTGGACTCAACTAAACTGTAGCTGTACAGCTTGCTTCACGAGACTTTGAAGAAGAGAAGCCAGCAAGCTGAGGTCGTGGTAAGCGACTTTGGGACTGCTGAAATCTGCGTTCGAGGGCTGTCCAGCCCTTTTGTGGCCCGCGGTTCAAAGCTCCCAGATGCATTGAGCACAGTTTTTCTTGTTGAGTATCCTTGCTTGCCCGCCAACGTGCGCACTAAATTATCACATATTCCAGGCACAAGGCCATGGACAAGCCACAGAAAGTGTGATAATCTCACGTCAGCACCCGCTACTTATACTTTCAAGAAAGGACCTGCTATGGCATTGGGTTTTCATCATGCACCAGGAGTCTTTTCGTGGACTGTTTTCGACTGTGCACAGTTGATACAGCTGATGGTGTCGTAGCGCCAAAGCCAAGGGTTGCTGGGACTCCAGCGACAATGTCTCCAGAGTGCCTGCAGGGAAATGTTAGTGCAAAGTCCGACATGCCTGCGCCCCAGGCGCTGATGACATCTCCACTTAGTTTTTTTTCAAGTCAATGGCAGCTGAGATGGAGCATGGGATGCGTTATGTTCGAGATGTTTGCAAACGCCTTGCCGTTCCACTTGTCGGGAAGTATGGCAGATGCCGATGCGCATCAGGCAGTCTTGTCATCACTCGCTTTTCCTAGCAGATGTGAGCGTGCCCGCGAGCGTTCTGCCTTGGCAGGAAGCTTGGCTCCAGATGCACAAGCAGGGTCCAAAATGGGAGCGTCTTCGACAACTCCTCAGCTCGGGAATTTCACCTTTTCATGCTCCTCACTGGCCACACTCCTTGTCGTCAGAAGGGGCTGGATTGGCATAGCGCACCCAAGGAGCTTTCCTGCACAACGTAATCCGTAAAGTGAAGGACATCTCTCCCGTGACCCAATTCTGCTTCTCGCTGAGCATAGGTAGAGAGTAGAGAGCCTCTCTTCCATTCTACATCATCTGCTAGATTTTATGTTGAGTGCGTAGCCAAACCACCACCTCGTAGTTGGCGAAGCAGGGCGACTGCCTCATGATGCAACCTTGCTCCAGTTTGCTATACTTGCAACGACATCTGGTGGTACCAGTGCAGCTTTTCGCTGAGGATGCAGCGCGACGGCGAAAGACCTGTGTCAAAAGCTGCTGAGTTTCAGGCGATGCTAGCAATCACTTGAGCATGTTGTAGGTCAAAGATCTCTGAAGCAGATGTGACTGCCTGAAGGGAAGTGGGTCGTCCCTCTGCAGCGGAGTGTCTTAAGCCTCTCGACGTGATCTTCAGTGATTCAGGATGATTTTGGTTATTGTAGGACCAGAGCACCTTTTGTTGAGACATGGCTTTTCGAGGAAGCCCACACCTGCTAAGGCATTCCTGGATCAAGCAGAAGAAGACCGATCTTGGGCCGGAGGAGAAGACATTCTTGCGCACCCCCTGCGGCACTTGCGAGTGGCTAAAGAGATGCCCTTCACGTGTTTGTCCTGCAATTCCTGCACGAATTGGTAGTTAGGTACGGCGCTAACGCGCTGGGCGAGCACCAGTCTGTGTGGGAAAGTCGGTGACCAAGTCAAAAGCTTCAAACTTCTTCAGACGAATTCGCTTACGATAGCATACTTGACATTTCATGTTAGAAGCAGGGTTCGTGACCTCACCTTTAGTGCGGGATTGTCTCGGCAACATGTGAGAAGCCACCTGACATGACCTGACGCAAGCCGGAAATTGCTGGGAATGTGTGAGACCGCACACCAGAACCAAGACTCCCTGGCCCTTGAGGGAAAGCCATGGGAAGTCTGAAAAAGGGTGCTAAGTGGGCTGCAAAGTGGCTGCATTGGCCTGAAGCTTCTACATAGATTTCTGATTTCTGACTCGAGCCGTCTTTCGTCGCCGGAACTAGAGAGAGAGGTCTGCTCCTGTCCCGCAACTGAAATGTTGGATCTGGCAGGGCAAGCTAGCTAGCTTCCAGGTAATGCCCTAGGAAGCATGAGGGGTGAACCTACCTAGCAGCCCAACACGGGCTGGGCATTGAAGCCCGGGGGAGGGCCTCCAGCTCTCTTCAGAGCCAGAATGAAAGAAAGAAAGAGATCCTGAAGCTTACTTAATCCCAATCTGCAAGGCGCTCTTCCTCAAGATGGCTTCCACATGCGCCTTTGTCGACCGCTTCGCTGAGGCTTGGGACTTTGTGGAGCCCTTGTTGTTGTTTTTGCTTGTGGTCTTAGACGCGGGCGGGGGCCTTGTGAGGCCTTCTGCAAACTTGATGCTGATGATAATGGCATGCTGGAGAGGAGTGAGGTGCTTCAGTGGCACATCTGCGGTGTACAACTGACTGAGACGAGTTAATGTTCTATAGCTTTCACATGCTGGGCTGACGAGGTATTCAATGCTATGCATATGCTGGGAATCCAGAAAGATGTGGCCAAGACCCTTGTGGACGCCCTGGATCAAAACCGTGATGGCTCCATTCAATATCTAGAGTTTTGCGCTGCCTGTCTTCTGGCCTCAACTCAAGATCTTCACGATCTGCTTTCTCAGGAGATGGTTTCCTGATTTTTCCTGACTGTTGTGTTCTTGCCCGGAGTCCGTTGGGGCACTGCTTGGTGTCTTAAAGCAGGAGTTTCACGCCCTCTGCGCCGGAGATCGAGGTCTGCTTGTTAATTGCATGCATCTTGTGCAGCTTTGCCGATGTCAGCTGGAGGTTGCCCGCGTCAAGCTTTGCAGCTTTTTCTGAAGGCACAAGTTGCAAGCACAAGGCCCAGTAGCATGGTGTGGTGGTGCTGCTGCTGCGGAGGACCTGCGACCTCTTGTGTCAGACTCTCGTGGCCACTTTCCGGACGAAGTCAAGAAGGACAGAAGGGTTTTGAGCACGAAGTACTAGTTGCCAAGCTTCTCTGCCGTTTCCAGCTCATTCTGGTGTTTGCTGTCGCCAGGATGGTCGCTTGAGCTTCAAGGAGCGCTTGTTTCCATAGATTCATAAGTCTGGAGTTTGCAGTATTGCTGCGGTGGACTTGCAGGAGTTCTGCAGCTTCTTTGGACAGAAGGTTGACGAGCCAGATGCAGGACACTGGATGGCACGCCATCCGTTCACGAAGCTTGCTGCTGCTCACATCAGGTAAGCAGACCACCGCTGCAACAACACAGGAGCTGGTGCATGGTAACATCATTTGGACCGGTGCAAGAGTCTGATTGGTGTGGGGACCAGGTTTCACAACCAATGTCACACTGCCTGCAGGAGCCCCCAGAAGACATGGCCACGCCTGCAAGCGGGCGGAGCAGCCCCAAGCCAAGCAAGGTGTCGAACCTGTTTGAAAACAGCTGTTGTTGCGATTTGTCGAAGCCTGTGCTGCGCCAATCCCGAGCCAGGGAAGAACCAGCGAGGCTCGAGCATATTCCGCTGACACCCCGCTAGAGGCACACGGTCATCAATGACAAATTTTGCTCCCTTGAAAGTGTTGCACGTGCCCTGGCACCTGCAGACTGGATCGCTGATAAGAAGGCGGCTTGCTAGCGAGGACAAGGCTCCAAATGGCTGTGATGAACTTGAGCTACCCCGCAAAGTCAGCGATTTGTCCAGGAGGGCTTTCTGCCCGATTCACCCACTTCGAAAAGTTCCCCGCCGTCGACGCAACCAGCTTCCTGGCCTAATCCGAGCAATCCCGAGCATCAGCTTCTTACTCAGCGGATGCCCCATTGAAGGGCAGCGGGAAGTGGGATTGCATGATAGGCTTTAATAGTCAACAGCCACTACGGACGTAGGCGTGCCGTGTGATACCTGAGAACTTTTGTGCTGCAGCAAGCGTCAGGAGAGCTTGGAGCCTTCCCGGCGACAATTGTCCAAGTCTAAGGCTGCAAGCCGTTTTGGGGTTGCTCATACGCTAGAATGAAACACAAGCATGTTGCTTGTCTGCATGGATGCAGGACCGCACGGATGGCCGTGATGTGCGCGGCCAAGATGCCGGCGTGTCGGGATAATCCAAGCAACGTCGGAGTATGTTGGAGTAGGGGTGTGCTTCACAGCAGAGCTGGATGGCTAAGAGGCTTCTCGCAAGTGAACAGACAACGGTACACCGAGGCACGTCCTCTGGAAAAGCCTTCGCGACCGGAACCACCTAAACTAGAGCCTCGGCAGCACACCGAGCCTTGCAAGTCACTTCTCGCTGTGAGGCAGGTAGGGGGTAGCACGGAAATTAACGTTTGAGCGCCGCTGGACTACGTCTTTGACATTTAGTTTAGTCGCGTGGTGCAGGTTGTGACGCCAGAGCGGAACTCCGATACAAAGGCATGAGCAGGGTTGTGAGCCATAGCTTGGTGCTGACAAGTCCGATTCGCTATGCTGCCGGTAAACGCTACTGAGATAGCCTCTGAGAGACAGACCAAAGAGATAAAAAGCCAAAAGGAGTGTGGATCTGAATGGTGACAGTGAGCAGAGTTCCTGCTGCAGCAGCAAGCCGACAAGACTCTCTCAGAGAGAACGGGATTTGAGCAAAAACCCGGCAAAGCGCCTGCAAGGGCGTGACATACTTCTTCAGCTGTTTGGTCATGTTCCTCCAAATTGTAGCACCACAGCAGTGTGCATGACTTGAGTTTCCCGCAGTCTGCTACATCCTGCTTGGGCGGCTTGGGCTTTTGGCAATGCTACGCAGGTTGCCGGGGCCGACGCCAGTCATGCGGATGGAGCGCAAGAGCCCAACTCACAGAAGCTTGCAGTACGGAGCCTCAGATTGAGGTTGATTTCGATGTGTGTGTTCATGCCTGTGAGTATGAAGTCAGCATCAAGGCCTGCTCGAACGGAAGGAGGTCATCGCGGCACAGGACGGCAAGCTCCGAGATGCTGTCACAGGCAACTCGGACGCCCCTCGACTCTGAGGCCCAGCTGTGCTAGGCTGTGCTCATGGCTTTCAATAGCAGATGTGGATGTCTTGAGCATTGGCTTGTAGAGCTTGAGAAAAAGGGTCAGATTCGCAATTGCCAGGAGCTAAGCAAGCGGGTCCAGTTCAGCGCATGTGTCTAACAGAATTAGGATCATGGTTGCCCCTCTGAAGTGACATCTTGGATCTTTAGGGCTGCATGTCCTGCAGAGTTGTATATTGTGTAAATCGTTGATGCGGACACTGCCAGCTAGCAACTCAAAGCCATGACTGCAGCGTTACCTGCACAAACATCAGCCATTACCAGTTCACCCGACATGTGCCCACTGAAATCATTTCCAGAAAAAAACTAAACATCAACGTGAACGCAAAAGGAAAGCAGAGTCCCTAACCTGGGCAGACTTGGCTGGGGACGCTCCAAAACACACATCAGATGTTTTCAAATCCAGCCATTCCAACTGTGCCAATCCCAAGATCAAACGCAACTTTTCGACGGAACAGAGCTCGGGCTCACGCAGGGATTCACTTCAACATGCTAGGGCCAGACAAGTCTTCAAATCTTAGCTTCTGTTGGGGCCGGCCCTTTTTCGAAGAGCTTGTGCACAATGCCTTTCCATGGCAGTGCACTCATTCAACCCGCGCAGCATCGCTATCACCATCCTATACATCACACATCATAGAATCCGCGCATTCAGATTGTAAAGACTCGCAAATCCATCGGCAGAAATCTGCCAAGGACGGCGCGCTCGAATTCCCAGTAGCGCTCCTCACGATGATTTGGCGTGAGCATCTAAAGTCCACATCTATCAAAGATGCTCAGAAAACGGTCGCCCGGAGCTCACGAACGCGCCAAAACCCTCCGTGCTTCACCGACGTGCCAAACCTCTCCAGCCATTGCCCAGCAGACTCGCCATCTCCAAAGCGCCCGCGCAACGTCGCCATGTAGTTGCTTCTGTAATCTGCCTCCCTGGAGAACTGCGTCTTGACGAGTGCCTAGTGAGAGCGCATGTGGCCACTCGCTGCCATCCGCTATGCTGGAATCGGGCCAAAATGCATGATCGTTTGACGCTGCAGCTACGCACTAGCCAGGCACTTCCTGCGTCTTTTGCCTGGTTGCTGGCCTTCTCGGAGTCTTCTCGTCCCGCTCTGGCAACCGAGCTGCGAGTTGATCTAACGCCGTCCTCAACTGCTGGTCTTGCAAGTCCGCCTCCAGAAGGTCGACGGCAGCTCCTCGACAATGGACAGCGCATGTTTCTTTCCCGGAGCTCCAGCTTTTTTTTCACGAAACTCTCGTGACCAGCTTCCAAACCAACTGTAGTAGCCGTGACGAATTTCTTGAAAGCCACAGCGTGAGCCATGTGTCGTCTTCGATCGTCTTCGCCTCCCTGATCTGTGGCAGCTCCTTGCGAGCCCCTATCGCTAAGGTGCAAACGTGCAGGTTCTTCGCAGCCGCTTTGAAACTCTGTAGCCATTCTGCTACACCTCAGTGGGCATCGTTTGACCAGCAGTTAAATGCCGCCTTCAGGGAGCTGACAAGCTCTTGCTTTTCGCCATATCCTGTGCCAAATACGCACCTCTGCCATTTTTGCTCCAAGAAGGTCGGGGTAGTGAACTTGATATGCGGGAGGTTATTTGCCTTTGCCATTGCTGTGTACTTGTTGTGACGCTTGCAGAATCTACACCACCAGGCATTTGCATGGCTGGCCTGCCCAGGAACATTGCTGGCCGAATGATGCCTGCTCCAAATCCGGATCGCGTATCGCTTTGTGAGGATCGGCACCCAGCCGAATGCCACAGAAAAAAGTTGCAACCTCGACCTGCTCTGCGAACGAGCTCTTCCGGCCGTCTGTGCCAAGCGGGTTCGAAGAACATTATGTAAGCTTCTAGCGGTAAGAAAGTGACAGCAAGAGTCCAGAACCGATTTTCAAGTACTGGCTTTCGAAGAGGGTAGGCTAATCAAATAGCTAAATAACAGCTACCGTCCTGGTGCGCCAGCACTTATTTGGTGCCGGCAAAAATTGCCACGTGGTCTTTGGGAGCGAGCTAGACCTGAAAGGGCTACTTCCGCCTGGCATTTTAGCCAACAGGTTAACATGGTGGTTTGGATGACAGACGTGACAAGCCAAAAGAAGTGATCTGTTGTTTCATTTAAGGCTGATGGCTTGTCAGAATGAACCGTTATTTGTACTGCCTCGCGTGATGGTGAAGTGCGGAGAAGGGTTCCGACCAGCCAGATTGGGAGCCCTGTCTAGCCGCATCCTCGAAAGTTGTCCAGCACCTGAAGCCGTCGCATTGCATGTAATCCCATCCCCGAATTCACGCCCCAATCATACATACTCCCTTAATGTTATGTGTCGCCCCAAACACCGTCTAGGTTTAAACTTTTAAACACTTTGGTGGGTTTTAGCCGTTTAAACATCTAGACATTTTTGGTTGAATTATCGTTTGAACAATGTTTAAACAGTTTTCTGTTGTCATGCATTTAAACCGTTTAGACATTTTCTGGGTAGCACGGGCTTAGACATTCCGAGCCCGCGTGCCCAAGCAATCAATTCTTAGGCCTCAAGTTATCCATGCAATGACTCCAAAAGGAAGTGAGAATACTTCGCAGCAGAAAACTGCAAAAGAGGGATGCAGCAATTCCGCTGGGGCCTGTACTAGAACTGATGGCTATGGTGCAGCGCGGATACCCTCGGATGGGGCCCCTGGCTCACACCCAGCAAAGAAAGACAGACAAGCTGTGGCGCGGATACCTTCGGAAGGGGTCCCCGGCTCACTCACAAGAGAGAGCGAGAAGTGGCGGCGCGGGTACCCCACACGCATTCCCCGCCTCACGCACCAAAGGAGTCGGAACTTGAAAGGGGTCTGCCAGGTGCCGGCCCAGCCCCGCGGCCTCTGGGGACCGCCGGAGCACTGCCCTTGCGTTTTCGCGCTGCAGCTCAATGCTCAGGGCCTGGAACAGCCGCCCCGTCTCATCAGCTGCAGAGTTGCCGGACCGGAAAGCGACGCCGCCGCAAAGTCCTTCCAGATGCGCAGCACCCAGACGTCCGCTGAGCCGCAACCCCATCTTCAGCTCAGCCTCCGTCTTCGGCCGTGGGGGCAGCAAGCGCGCCTTCTCGACCTCGGGGCCCATGGTCCAAGTTTAACGTTTGAACGGCTTAAGCGTTTTAAACATAGCACTATCCATCGCATATTGCAACGCATGTTTATAGAGGCCTGACCCAGTGATCGCTAGTCCTCGCGGTTTAAACCGTTTAAACATTCAAACGGAGCCAATGGTCCAAGTTGAAACGTTTAAACGGTTAAATCGCAGCACTATCCATTAAATACTGCAACTTCTGCTTGGAGGTCTCACCCACTGATCGTTGGTCCTCGTGGTTTAACGGCTCAAACGTTCAAACTGGGCTTAGACGTAGTGCTGTCCGTCACCTATTGCAGTGGATGCTTAGAGGACTTACCCAATGATGGTTGGTCTTCTATAAGCCATTCAAACATTTAAACGGAACCCATGGTCCAAGTTTAAACTTTTTGATCGTTCTTCACGTATGGCTCCTGTTAGTCCTCGTGGTTTAAACGGCTTAAACGTTTAAACATTTTGTGTCTAAACATGGGTGCGTTTAAATTGTTTAAACATTTCCCCGGGCCCAACCCTGCTATAGTCTAAACTCCGAGCATCTCCCCCACGTATAACTCCCTTTAAGGAGGATCTTCAAGGGTTTAGGCGGGGGGATCAGACATGACAAGGCCGGCTCAAGCCGAAGGAGGTCTTCGCGACAGAGGACAAAAAGCTCCGAGATGTTGTCACAGGCAACTCAAAGCCTCCTCAGCTTACTGGTGGTTCGGGGGGAGAGTGGAGGAGCGGATCCTTATAATAATCCCTCATTATCCTTATATAATCCCCGTATATACCCTTATACGTTATGAGGGTACCTATGTTCACTGCCCCACTCCCCCCTCAGCACCAGTAAGTCAGTCTCAGTTCTGTTTGGGTCCTTCATGGATGGGACCCAACCCAGATTCCATAAGAACTGCTCAGTAACTACTTGTCAAGGCTCCTTCGGGTTCTTTAGATCCGCGCCTACTCAAGGTAAGGTACCCTGTCTCTTAAGGGGCTGGATAGGGGTGGCATGGAATGCCACAGCTCATTGTGTTGCACAAGTTCTTGCCTGCAAGGCGTTGTCGCGGAGAAGCAGCCCTGCAAGCAGTAAGCCCGAAGGCGGCAGTGATGGACTTGCTCCTCCGGCCGCGATGCTGCACATCAGCTGTGCTTGAACGATTCCCGCTTCAATTTCCTCCCTGAGGCAACTCCAAGGCGACCCAGCAGACCAAGCCCAAAACGGGATTTGCAGCAGGCATATTCGACCATGATGCTACGAAGCGCCAAATAAGCCTTCATCAGATCACCTGGCGCAGGGGAACGATCACGTGAAAGATGAGTCTTTGCTGGAGCAGGCAGTGCTGTAACTTGAGCCAAGAGTAACATGATCAGCTTTGGCGATTCTAGCAACTGGAGGCTGAACTGAAGCCGCCTGCGTTGATCCCTAGCGGGATCCACGGTCGCCAGGCAATGGCGATGTCTGAAGTGCTCAAAGCAGCCTCTGTTGGTTTGGTGTTTCCGCAGGAGACGTGGAGCACTCAGAGCACTCTGGCTGGAGGAACAGACATGGAAACTCCTGCGGCGTTCTTCTCACCCGAGGAGGCAGCCTTGAGTTACTTGAAGTTGACTTGAAGCTGTTGGTTCTTTTCAGGCTGTGCCGCCGAGCTTTGACACGTCCGCAAGCCAGGCTCTGGCAGACTTAGCCTTGCATAGCCGTCTGCATAGCCTTGGGATGTTGCAGCGTCAGGCGGATCCAACTGATAACGTACTCCAAGATGTGACGCAAAATGCGCGCAAGGACCGGTGCTTGCATAAGGCGCTTTTGTGAGGAATAAGGACGTGTAAAGTTTTGATTGCAGATTAAGGTCTCCTAGGCCAACATGTCTCGAGGACCTCATGACTGTCTTCAACTTCGCTACTCCTGCAAAGGCAGTCATTCGAGTGATGGTCAGTCTTTAAGCAGAGGGTGTGCTGCGTAAGCCCGAAGCTGGCTTTTCAAGCAAATTCAAATCCAGCCGGTCGCCCGATGACCGAGTTTGCACAGTCGCTGTACAGATAAATTTCAATACCCCTTTTCATCATTATCGTCACTCGAGGTGTGTTTGGCAGGGCGGATGCATTGCCTAAGGCACCTGCAGCCATCTTAGGAGCCCGGCCATTTTTCAAGTAGTTTAATTCTTGTGCCCGACTTGCATGTTGGGACAGGCCCGCAGGGCCGGGGCGAAGGCTCAATTTGGCTCAATCCACCTCCTTTCTGCAAAAGGTTGCCTGCATTTGCCACATGTTCATGGGTTGTTCTACCTGCTGACACTGGGACTGCCTGGAACACAGCTTGCCGACGGTCATTACTTGGGGCTGCTGTCACGTGCTGCAGTGCTGCCTGTCCTATTCCGTCGGACAACACCATGCCCTCAGGACCTCTTGGAGGTCCTAACCCATGCTATCACGACACCCCATGAAATGGAATCCTGGACTTAAGGACGGCCAGCTAATTACGCTTACCAACTCTGTTTTTTCTCAGGTGATACTGCATGGACTGGCTTCCTTTCATTTTTGAAATCAGGCTGATTATACTCATGGACACGTTGCCAGCCTCATACCATGAGCACTGCTTACTATGGCCGTGCTGTCCCGCTGGCTTTGCGGCGCTTTGCCGCTTGTCCTGATAGTCTCAAGGGACTGCTATTGTTGGTCGTAGTCTGCTGAGTGTAAGACCGCAGCATCGACCAGCACAGCTGTTGCTGTCGTTGCCAGCAAGCTCATTTTTCACAGAGGAATGCCGTCTGCCGGTATGTCCAAGCCAACATTATTCCTTCACGAAGGCTCCTTGTGAGACAGAGCTTGATTGCCCGACAGTATGTGAGGCTGGGAAGGGGGGGGGAGATCGGAAAATAGCCCCTATTACCACCAGAAGTTCGAAACCACAACCAGATGGTCCCTACTACAACTGAAAAGTGGCCCCTATCACCACCGGTCCCAAAAATCACAAAACCGGACCCTACTGCAACCAGAACTATGCATAGTCAGTTTACCGCGAGATGCACCCAGGCCATTTAATTGTTTCTGGAATGCTGCTCTTGGAGTGCTCTTGGGATGGTGCTGGAGGAGTGATCTTGGAATGCTGCTCTTGGAAGGCTGGAGGGGTGCTCTTGGAGTGCTCTTGGAATGCTGCTCTTGCCATGGTGCTGGAGGGCTGTTGTTGCAGGGCTTTTGGAGGGGGTTCTTGGAGGGCGTGTTCTTGGAAGGTTTTTGCTTCGGGGTTTGCGGTTTCCGGATGAGGGAAGAGAGTGGAACAAAGCCAGGGCCAGGGTGTATGTACCAAAAGGCATCAGGCTTTTGAAAGGAACAGGAGCCGGAGCAGAGCCAGGGCTTAAGAAATGGACGATGTGTTGGATTGCATAATTCGAGGGCTAGTTTGGGCTCGAAGCTCTGGGTTCGGACCCTTGGAGAAAGATTCTTGCTAGTTAGATGTACTTTTATATCTCGTCACCAGGAACCAAGCAAGGTTCAGGGATTCGGGAATAGTCATCACTAAGTATTATGATTTGGCCTTTTCTGGTGCCTTGTACCCTGAAATCGGGAATAGTCATAGCTAAGTTTTGTCATCTGGCCTTTTCTCATTCCTTGCCATGCATACCCTGATTTTTGGGAATAGTCATAGCAACGTATTGTGTTTTGGCCGATTCTGAGGCTGGCTCCTTATATTTGAAACTTGGGAATAGTCATAACTAAGTATCATGATTTGGCCTGGTTCCTTGTGCCCTGAAAGTCCGGAATAGCCATAGCTAAGTATTGTCATTTGGCCTTTTCTCATTCCCTGCCATGCATACCCTGATATTTGGGAATAGTCATATCAAAGTACTGTGATTTGGCCCATACTGGTTCCTTGTACGTGAAATTTGGTAGCTAAGTATTATGACTGGGCCTTGTCTTATCTTTTTCATACCCCGAACTTTGGGAATCGTCATAGCCACGCAGAATGATTTGGGCATTTTTGATTCCATATGCCCTGAAGTGATTCAAGGATGTCAATGTTATAGGTGCTCCCTTTAAATTCAATTTTTTGGTACTCTGACGAACGATGGTCCACGCTTCCTTGAATTGAATCAGATTTCCTTCCCTCGGAATGCAAATCCGATTCTGAAAATCTTGCTGTCCGTGAAGTTAATATTTGGTTGTGATACTGGGGTTCGTGGTTTTCCTAAAATCAGCCTCCGGTTGCAGTACGGACCGTCTGGTTGTGGTATAGGGCTTCTGGTTTTAGTAGGGACTAGTCGCGGGCAGATCGTGGGGGGGATATTGGAGCTTCAACGATCTGTTCTGGCGCCTTCTGCCAGGGATTGCTACGTGTGCGGAACAATTCGTGCTGGTGTGTGAAGCTGTTGGATGGAGTGCGATAGTGTGTACCGCCTTAGCCTTGCTGCCAGAACAAACATCGTTTCTGTTGTGTTGAGCTGTCGTGTGTCTTAAGCATTCAGCTACTAAGGACTACATAATGAGGCCTCACAAGATTTTTCATCTGGGGGGTACCATGGTAACCCCTTACCCAGTGAAGAGGTTTCCAAAACAGCATTCGCAGGTCGTGGCCCTTGTAATCAACAGAGTCCTTTGGATGGAACGCTTTTCACCGATTCTTGAACATGATGCCATCTGACATGGTATGTAAATTGGCTTTTTCCATGTTAGGGCAGCGGCTTGCTGCCAGGGTCTGCTCTCACCTTCCAAACCCAGTTATAAAGGGAAGCCTCACAGCAATCGGCCGCAAGGAGACACATACTGTAGAAACTGTTGCAGGCTTTAAGTCAAGATGTTGCAAGACGATACGATTGCAAGTGGCACCAAAAAAGAAAGCTGTCACACTGGGATTGTTCTTCTTCACTTTCAAAAACGGTTTCAAAGCTTCCAAATTCTTAATGTGAAGGTCGCAGCTTTTTTGGAACAAATGTAATGAAGAAGTCATTGAACGGGTTCAAGAGTAAGGCAAAGCTGCCCTGCTGGATCCATGGGGGCCTTGGCCGCCGAGTGAAGGCCAAGTGCAGGCCAACTGATGCTGACAGTCCTCGGCCAGCTAGACTTGCTTCACAGGCCATTTCCATTCCGGATGACCTTCCAACAGGCTTCCACGCAATTAGCAGCGTCATATCAAAGCCACGGCAGACAGTAGACAGTTGAGATTGGTTCAGCGGCGCCAGGATTTCCGAGTGCGTGTTTTGCAAAGACACCTTGGATGCTTGCAATCCCATGGTCCCTGATTAGGCGTGCATGTTGTCATGCTGATGACCCGACGGAAGCACATCGAGCATGCGGACTCTTGGTTAGGCACTCACGAATACAAGATTGAACGAAAGGAGAACCTCTCGTAGCCCTGGCAGTGGCAGGGGTACGTACGGCATGGGAGCGACTGCTCATGGAGCGGAGTATGGCCTTGAAGGCAGCAGAAGCGCCAGCGGTATTGGAGATTTTATAGTGGATATAAGGGCGCTAGACCGAAACCCTAGACAGTGTGCTAGGGTGTCATATGGGGATATACTGTCATACGGGGATATATTGAGGGATGAGCGTCACGGGATGAACTGATGAAGGTTTCGTGGTTAAGAATGATCAGAAGTTGGGGTTTAGTTGGTTTTCCCCCGGGGGGCGTGGATGGCTCGTAGAGGACACCCCACTAGTGTTAATTCAACATGTGTTGACAAAAAACAGAAATCCTCGTGACTAGGCCTAAACCCCTCAGGCCAAAGGAAACGGTGCAAAGGGGTGTTAAAAAGACTCCAGCCACGTGTCCAAAGGGCTAAGAAAGATCATGGCAGGGCGAAGTGTTGTTAGGCGCTTGTGTGAGCTCTTGCTGCAAGGTTTGATAAGAAAGCACCGTATTCCCATGTCCGTATTTCCCCTTTTTCATGACGGGTCTCAGGGGTGTGACTGCAGGTCCTCGTAGCACTATTAGCTAGCTTAAAGCAGCCGATTCGTGCTAGCATCATGAGTGCCGAGGTCAGCGTTTTGACACCATAGCCATAGAAGAGAATCCGAAGATAGCTGGAAATTAATAGGCTCATTGCCTGCCAGTAAAAACCAGTCACCCCAACCCCCATCCACAAACGCATTTCTTTGCTTTTCATACTTTTCCGCTCCAATGGTTAGTTTCGCTTGTTAGGGAAACAGCCGATCCTTCATTTTCATCCATGCCAAAGGTGTACACGCATGACCCCCTGACACCGTGCCCAGCACGCAACAGCAATAGGAAACAGGTGGAGAGCCGTTTGCAGCCTCTCCACCCCCTTCAAAGAAATGGAATTTGCCGCAGGGGGAAATGCAGATGTACATTTGCTGTCTGCTGCCCTGGCCGCGCAGCTGCACAATCGTGTGCGGGTGCAGTGTATATAGCGGATATATTGGGGATATGTAGGCATAATGGAAAAGAAACTGGAAACTGCTATAATAAATGGGGTATGTGCATATCCATATATATATGTATCTATATATATAGGGGATGTACTGGGATTTATTGGGAACTACTCTGATAGCAGTTTCCATTTCTTTTCCCTTATCCCAATATATCCCCACTGATATCCCAAATAATATGATAGGGTATATACATGGGGTTAGTTAGTAGGGGATATGGGAACATGCTATATAGGCTATATAGCGACTGCCAGAACATGATGGGGTACGTATGCTTCCTCACAGTGAGGTTCTGGCCTTTGCGATGGGTTTGGCGGTATCGCATTCGCTCATGCCTGAGAATAAATTTCATGTGTCCAATATCCAAAGTATGTTATGGTTTGGGTTTAGGGTTAAATAGGGATACAGTAATGGAAAATAACATAGAAACTACTATAGCATAGTAGGGTTATATAGGACCAACGCCGACTCTAAGGACATTGGGCTGCATTGCTTCAGGAGGAGGAACATACACAGGCACTTGCACTGGTTCTGCTGCCGCAGATTGCAAGAAGGTCCTGCATGGTGTTCCAAGGTCCATATCCTCTCCACCGCTTCGTGGTCCAATGATTTCTTCCAGCGAATGCAAGGGGCCTACCGGACACTTGCTTCTAGATGTAACCAGCATCATGACAGCTCTATAACAGCTCAAGATGCAGTTGCAGGCAAGTACATGATGATGGACGAGCATACACAATGGTGGTTGTGGCCTTTGACGACCTGCCTTGATATGATGGTGCAGTATAGCCAGACGAAGATAGGGAAGGGCGGCTTCCTGCAACATGCACCTGCTGGAAGTAAGGTTATAGGAATGCAAGGTCGGCGCGAGAGAAAAAGTAAAGCTAAGCCAAGCAACGGTGTGTGTGTTTCAAATTGGTGTTTTGATGTGAGGTCAGACATGACGGTGAGATCTTGTGGGATCGTGCCTGAGACTCCCTGATTTGGTGCTTTCTGGGGATCCCGTCTTCTACCCCAAAACAGTTGGGTCTTTTTCACAAGGCCGCCCAGCGAGGGCAAGCACAAAAGATCAAAACTCAACAGGCTGGCCACGACAAGTTCCAAGAGCACCTGCAGGAGCGAGTTCGGGGCCCAGTACGATCATGTCCCAGGCATTGAGCTGACCATCGCTGCCACCAACATTGGTAGGGCAGGTGATGTTCTGCCTTCTCCTTTCTAGGGGGAAGCAAATGCACGTAGGTGCACTGCAGGTGACAATCAACATCAGAATACTGCCGTGATGCAGCACATTGTAATTATGCTTACGGAGAAGCGGTACTGTATTGCACTATTGTCATTCTTGTCACTGCTGTTCTGCAAGTTCTGGGACGGTGTCTTCAGGAAATGGTGAGTGTGGTCAACAAGGAATGTCAGCCTGGAGCTTGGGTGGCAATCTCCGCCGCACGCATGCACTTGAAGCTACATCTGAATCATTGCTCCTACTAGCGGCAATAACTGTTGGCGCATCTTGGCGCTATGATCGCAGTTTGCACCGCCATATCCGCCATCAGAAGTCTTCTTATCATCGTAAGCATCTTTGCCGTGGAGCTCCGCGCAAAGCAGTGCTGGAAGATCTTTGAGAGCTACTTTGCATTCTCAGGTGGAGGGCTGACGAAGCCCAGAAACTGCTTGCTGGTGGTGGCGTTGAAGCGATCGAGTCTCCGAAGGACTCAGCGCTGCAACCAGAAAAGTTCTGTGACAATTCAGAGTTGCAGCTGGGTGAACATGAGGGAAAGCAATTGGCAGCGATCTTTGAGCAGACTGCGTGTTGAAAAAGCAGAACAGGCTTGTAAAAAACAAGCGAGGCAACTCAAGCTTCCAAATTATGTAGCCGTTTCTCCAAAATCAAGCAGCTTGCCGCAATGCTTCTTCTACATTCCGAATGCTTCCCTTTCCTGTGCTCAGCCATGATGTGAGCCCACAAAGAGTCACCCGCACCACCTTCCGGCCACAGCGAACTGGAGCCGGCCGAGCTTGCCTATTCCACCAAAATGCATCCGCCTTGGTGCTGGGCATTGCAGTTTCAGTTTCTCGCACCAAGCGCAAGTGCATCACGCATGCGACACATGACACCAACTCCCCAGATGAGCAGGTCGCAAGCCATTTGACTCAGCAAGATCAGTCTCAGCCCTTCAAGCAGCGATTGCTGCAGGCACGACAGCATCCGGATGACCCTGATCAAATGAAACAGGACTTCTTGCAGGCAGTTGCGGACAAAGGGCTGCAGCTGTATGCCAAGCAGCAGGAGGCAATTGATGCAGTCTTTGGGAGTTCGCACGTTGTGCTGAGCACCCCGACTGGCAGCGGAAAGTCATTGGTTGCAGCGGCCATGCTGTTCCGAGCAATTGCCGAGGGCAGAAGGGCTTATTATACCTGTCCGGTTAAAGCCTTGGTTAGCGAAAAGTTTTTTTCCTTGTGCCATGACTTTGGCCCAGAAATGATTGGCATGGCAACAGGTGATGTCTCAATCAATCCTACCGCCAGAGCAATCTGCTGCACAGCTGAAGTTCTAGCTAATGTCGCATTGCGAGAAGGCCCTGCCGCTTCCCTCAGCTATGCTGTCATGGATGAATTCCACTTCTTCGATGACAAGAGCCGCGGGTATGCATGGGAAATACCCCTCTTCAGGCTTCCGCACGTTACTTTCCTGCTCATGTCCGCCACAATGGGCGATAACCAGGCATTGAACTCCACAGTTTCAGCATATTCCGGTAGAGGAGTGCAGACAATCACGTCTTCAGATCGTCCGGTACCCCTGGACTGGTGTTATCCTTTCGTAACAGCAAAGGATGCCATCGATGATCTCGTCACCTCAGGACGCACGCCTGTCTACGCTGTCTGCTTCACTCAACAAGATGCTGCGTCGCTAGCACAGTCATTGATCTGCAAAGAACTTGCGCCGAGCGAGCAGGAGAAGCAAACACTAGCTGATGAGTGCAAAGATGTTGAATTTGATACCCCATATGGTGACAGACTGCGGCAAATCCTCATAAATGGCATAGGCCTGCACCATGCAGGATTGCTGCCAAAGTACCGCCGACTAGTAGAGCGACTGGCTCAAGCAGGATTGCTCACCTGCATATGCGGTACGGACACTCTGGGGGTGGGAATCAACGTGCCAATCCGCAGTGTGCTGTTTACCCAGTTATGTAAATTCAATGGTGAGACGACCGTTCTCGTGACCCCTCGGCAGTTTCATCAGATTGCGGGAAGGGCTGGAAGACGAGGGTACGACACCCAAGGCAGCGTCGTTGCAGTGCCACCTGCGCATGAGGTATACAATAGCAAATTAAAGGAGCAAATTAAGGCAGCCGACACCAAAAAGGAGCGGGAGAAGCTGAAGAAGCGACAGAGGTTTCCAAAGTTCAATTACGTCGAATGGGACGAGCAAACGTTTACCAAATTGCGTACGGCATCCCCGGAGCCTCTGCGGTCTCGATTCCAGCTGAGCCAGGGTCACGTGCTGAGCTTGCTACAAGGTGCACAGGAGCATGGTCGGGATGGGCAGGCTGAATTGGACGAGCTGATTGCGTTATCTCTGTGTGGGAAGAAGGAGAAGCAGCATTGGACACAGCAAGTGGGTCAGTACATCGAAGCGCTGTCAAGCGCCGGGCTGATAGAGAGGCACGGAGAACTGCAAGCTGATAGCAACTTGCAGCGCGATTTCCTGTTGATGGAAGATGTGTCGTTGTTTCTAGTGGATGTCCTTCCACTGCTGCAATGGAGCTATGCTGGGGACAACTGGAAGCTGGCCAGGGCGATACTTTCAGTCATTGAAGCAATTTGCGAGGAACCTCGGGCAGTTGTGCGTGCGCAGGCGAGGTTGAACAAAGAGGGGAAGAGAGGTTCCAGGTTGAGTTGAGTTTAGCACTCGGCCTATTCGGGCTTGGGTTTTGGCTGTGGCTTTTACTCCATATATTGTTTGGGGGGGGGGGGTGCGCTAACATGGTTGAACTACCTTGGTTGAAGCAGTTGTGTTCAGATGATGACGATAGTTTAGGCCTAGCGGCAGGGGCCGGCCCTGCCGTTGATAGCTTTTCTTGAGCTTTTGATCGTTCTGGTCGTTAGACATGGTTCTCTGTGCAGGCTGACCATGTTTTAGCCCGCAGATGCATTTTGGGGGGCAAATCAGCTGCCAATAGCAGGCGCGTTGGACAAGCTTAGGAGCCACAAAAGTGCTGGATATATGGGCAAAACGTGCCCAACAACCATGCAACATGCATATTTTATAGGCTTCGGCCTGGGCAATGCACGCCAAACTTGTCTCATGCTTGCCCAGTGGGCATAGGCAGCCTAGCAACCCGGCAAAAGGAGAAACGGGACCCCAATGATGCTGATGATGCTGGCCAAGAGGGCCAGGATCATCAGCATCATTGGGGGTCCGTTTTTCCATTTTTGGCCTGCCATGCGCCCAATGACCTTTCATTAGTGCTAGTCATTTCTCAGCAGTACCCCAAGAGGGGCCTTGGGGCTAGTTTTCAAAACGGCCGTGCTCATGATGCAGATTTTGGGGGTTCTGGAAACCCCAAAATCCTTCAAAAATCCTTCCGTGCCCTGGGGGTTCGCTGTTGGAGCACATGTGAATTTTGGAGTGGTTTTGGGATGGGGTCCGGGAGGGGCCCGGGGAGAAACGGAGGTCCAATGATGCACCGGAAAAAAAGGTCGGCGGCATCGGCGCCACCCCGTATAGAGGTAAACCTCTAGGCACGGGCTCCGCCCTGGACCACGGCGGCAGGGCCGGATTAAGGCTGAATCTTGCCGATGCCACCGATTCACATTCTGGTAAGCGTGCCGCATCTTCCCTTGCAAGGTTCGCAGCTCTGTAGCTTTGTGTCTTGACTCATCTAGCCTCGCTAAAGAAACCAAGCAGCAAGATTGAATGTAGGGCATTGAGGCTTGCGCTTTTACTGTTTCCATTTTCTTTTCCATTGTCCATACCTATCCCCTATATGACCCATTGTACTATAGTAGTTTCCATTTTTCCATTATCCCTACATAACCCCAATATAATTCCCTATATAAATTTGAACAGGAATTTGTTTTGGCAGATCTTGGCAGGCTCGCGTCAAGCATCGAAAGGGGCCCCGGCTGCCTTGTGAAGATGCGCTGTGGCCTGCTTTTGACAATTTTCTGAAACGACACCCATGGGTGTCGCGCGAATCTCTGCAACCGAAGTCCATCGCTCTGGAAATGTTCGATTCCCAGCTGTCCTTCTCTGCATTCCTCAAGAAGCTGAGCCCGCTAGACAAGTCGAAGCGTGTGACTCAACAAGAGGGGCTGTTGCTTCGCTTCCTATCGCAGGTGCACAAGACCATGAAACACAACATTCCGGATGAATTCAAAACAGATGAAGTATTGGAGATAGAGGCATTTCTGCTGGCCACGATAAATGCCACTGATTCAAGTTTGTTGCGTGAGTGGGAGGCGCTCAAGAACCTGGAAACAATTGACTTCGAACAAGATCTGCAACTCGGTTCAGAGGCGGTTGTTTCCGCAGAGCACAGTTTCACAGCAACATCACCAGAGAGCGCAGATGGTGGCAATGCTCCCGAAACTGAAACAGAGTTCCGTTTGTTGCAAGCACGGGCTCGGGTGGAAGCTCAGTTGTTTGGGCGACACCTAGCCTTGGGCAAGTGGAAGGAGGCTGCAAAGGCCATACGCCACGATACGGCAGATCTTTGGGATCAGGAGTCCCTGCGAGCGCGTGTCATCTCAGGCGGCCGCCGGCCCTTCTGGAAGGAGACATACAGCATCCAGATCGAGCTGGACACGGCCCTGGACGGCTTGCAAGTGTTTGGAGAAATCTTGGACGAAGAGAACGGTCTGCCTTGGTTGGAGTTTGAAGTTTTGGCGCCCTGGCCTTCCAACAGTTTCGAGGTGCTCCTGCAGTTGCAGTCGCTCGACTAGAAAAAGTTCCCTGCTAATGTGTGGTGAGCTTTAGGTCTCGTCGCGAACAGCTGGTGGCGCAAGCAGCTTCGCCCGATCATTTAGCATGCCTTGAAATTTGACTTGTACATCCACCAGAAAGCAAGGAGAGATCTTTAGACCTCGTCTCGACATATCGTCTTCCTAAGCGTCCCTGCAAATCAAAAGCCTTTCCCATTGTCAATATTGTAGGACCATACAAATCAGATGGCCGCTCGCCATGATTGCCGAACAGGCTGCTTCAGCCCAGAGGGTTCGGCTCGGTCCACGTCACGCCACGCGAGAATCATTCTGTGCAGTCGAGATCCCAAAAAGAGTTTCTTGGAAAGGGCATGGAACGTCTGCTGCCTGCCGGATCTGTCGCACCCTTTGCAGCAGTCCCAGATTCAACGATGGAGCAACATGAGCGACGGGGATGCGTTGGAGTGCAAGTGGGAGGCAGTCTTTGCAAGCTGAAGGCAAAGTATCGAACACTACTCAGGTCACTGCGGAAGTTTCGCATGTGCTTCAGGGGCAGCTTGGTCCTGCATGATGACACAAAAAATGCTCATCCTCTTCTTGCCTGTCGAGCTGAGGCTCAGAAAGGCGCGTCAGGAAAGGGGCAGGGGGCCGGCTTGAACCTTCCTTGCCTTTCAATGTCTTTGCAAGCTCCGCATCAGGAGTGTTCTCATGTTGAACAATACAACACCCTGTTGAACGAGGAGCTCCAAGAAAGCGGTTGTTGCACCACATCCACCCAAACCCTGCCTCATTGTTTCGGTACGGCAGGCCATCGAGAGTCGCCGCCAGGAACAGCAGGACTGATTTCGTTTACGTCTACTGAAAGCTCAGTTTGGTGTGCTCCGAGGAGCTTGCTGCAACGGCCAGGGCAAAGCAGGTGCTCAAAGATGCAATAACATGTAGACTGCTGGAGACTCAGCTCCACCCCTGCAAGTTGTGAGGAGGCACGTGAGCCATGAAGGGCTTCAATCTGCTTGTTGAAGGTCGCGCTTTGAATCTGTGCGCATGTGCAGCACATTGCGCAAAGCACTTTGGCTCTGGAGGCTGCGAACCTTCAGGCGCGGCATTCTCAACGAAGTGATTTGCTAAGCTCCCTCAACTTTGGATGCGCCAGGCGGCAGCATTTGCTGACAGATTTGGCCCAGGACCAGCTCTCGTCGATTTTCAAAAGGAGGCCGTCGATGTGATGCCTGCCTCTACGGCCAACTTGCTGCAAACACATGACATGCAGATACCCCACAAAGCGAGCACCACGGTCACATGCGACGGCTATGTTCAGCACAACCGGAGCCTTCAACTTCAGACAAACACAGGGGAGATGTCATCAACCAGACACTGAAGACAGCCACAGCGAGCACGCCTAAGTGATGCAACATGGCACTGAGCTTTGCGCCATCAGCGCGCGCTGTAGATCTGGCGTGGCAGCTTGGCCCAGCATCAGCTGCAAAAGAGAAACGGCAAATTGGATCCTCAGCCAAGGCAGTCCCTTCCTCGCCGCTGCCTTGGCCAGTGCGGAGTCGCTTCCCCAGAAATCGCAGCAAATCAACCATGTCACAGAGCATTTCATGCCGGCTCTACATGCAGCACAAAGTAAATGAATTAGATGATCTGATGTGAATACGTGACAAATCGTGACAACACGTGCCCCACTGAAGGTTTCAGCGCAGCAAGACAGCGCTTTGACCCCGGCAGCGGTTGCAGCGGTCACAGCTGCTGGTCAGCATAAGGATGGCAAGCCAAAGCCACAGCGCTGGCAGTTCAGAGACTTGCTCAGGTAAACCCAAATTCCTGAAATTCTTGACATTCTGCTTGGCCCACACATGGCCCTTCAGATCCGTTACGAGTTGCTTTGAGTCCGAAGCAATACTTGGGAGAGCACCCAGGCATATGCTCGTCGAAAGCGGTTGGTTCGCGCGGCAGAGCCTGCCGAGCGAACCGGTTGCAGTATGTTCATGTGTCCGAGATGGCTGAAACTGAAAGAGTCCAAGAGGCCGGCCATTCGGAGCGGCTTTCTGGAGTTTCCGGAGCCCTTTGTCTTCGGTGTTGCTACATCTGCATATCAGATCGAGGCCATCCAGTATGCCTTTCTCAAAGTAGAGGCAGGGTGAATCATTTAAGCTCAAGATGACTTTGCCAGGGGGCAGCAAACCAGCATGGGCGCAAGCCTTCCATTTGGGATGAGTTTTCCCATTTGCCTGGCACCACGAGCGATGGTGCCACGGGCGACATTGCGTGCGATCACTACCACCTGTTTCAGGAGCTTCGGCAGCTTTGGAGCCACCTAACAAGATCTGACTTCACCACGCCATTCCGAAGAGAAGCCGGTCCGTTGCCAGATCTTTAGATTTCGCCGAGGAGGACGTGGACGTGATGTCAAAGCTCAATGTGAAGGCTTACCGATTCTCGATCTCATGGAGCCGCATTCTACCGAATGGAACTGGAGGAATCAACAAGGCCTGATGCCCTCATTGCTCGTGAGCTGCAACTTCGGGGCGTTGGTGTCAGGAAGGGATCAAGTTCTACTCTGACTTGATCGACAGCTTGCTTGCAGCAGGAGACCAGCCTGCGGTGAGGCATCAAGTGGTGCAAGTGTGCATGCATGTGGCATTGGCAGGTATTGTTCCTTGGGTTACTCTGTATCACTGGGATTTGCCCTCGAAGCTTGACTGGTTGGATTCCAAGGACAGGACTGCCGAATTTTGTCATCGGCCGTTGGGTACTTGCCAAGTTGGATGGGTGGCAGGATTCCATAACATCGGCATTTTCGACATACGCCCGGACCTGCTTCGAGAGCTTTGGTGATCGCGTGAAGCATTGGATCACGTTGAATGAGTGCAGAACTCAGAATTCACATGATCACGCAGCGCACTGGCGACACAGCTTCCGATCTGGAAAGGCCTTGGTGCAGCGCGGATCCAGCCTCAGCGCATCACTTGCTATGCTTTGTTGGTTGATTGTCCATGAGAACATCTGGCAGGTCTTGGGTTACAACACTGGCGACCATGCACCTGGCCACACTGATGCGGCCGAGTACGTGGCAGGCCGGAAGGCTTCCACGTTAAGTGTGACCACGCAGCAATCGGCCAGCTTGGAAGGCACAGAAATCCTTGCTCAACAGAGCTTGCTGCCTTCACTGCCTTTTCACTAATCTGGAGTGTGTGCATCCAAGCCAACAGTCCTGCATGTCCGGCACCCCCTAGATGCGAGCACCCCAAAGCGAAAGAACGCGAAAGAAGTTTGTGAGTGTTTGGAAGTTGAGGCGTTTTGTTACTCGCCCTAGCTGCTAACATCCAACTTAGCAGAATCCAACAGGTTGAAGGCGGTTGTATAGTATGCACAGGCCACCATATGCTCCTTGCGCATGCGGAAGCTGTGCGAGTCTATCGTGAGGACTTGGGGGTGTTTTCTCTTGTAGTTAGAAGGCAGTGCGGATGTGGCCAGGGTGTTTAAGGTTCGGCCAAAACGGTTGCAAGAGCACTTTACGTTTTGTAATTTGATTGGTGATTCTGGCCAGTTCGGCGAGAGAATCAGGGTTATACACTTGCGCCTTTGTTCTGTGTTCCGGAGCGACTTGAAACAGCAGCAACGGTACAAACCGAGAAGCGCCCCGACTTAGAGTGGGGCCTTGCTCGGCAGAGGCTATGAAGGGAAAGATATGTATCCATCCATTGTTATTTACAAGCTTGAACAGAATGGAAGCCATTCAGGGTGCCTGTTGGATTCTGTTGGATCGAAATATTTGCATTCAAGTTGAACCTCGATGTGTCTTGCACATAATGCCATGCCATGCTCAGGACTTTGCAGATCAGAACGGTCAGGCGGCTCGCTTTACCACATCCGAGCGCTTACGAACGTGAATCCGCGGCTTTGTCTGTTTGTTGCCTCCCATTGCAGATTGGCATTTCGCTGAATGCAGACTGGCGCCAACCCATGGAGAGCACCAGGGAGGACACCAGTACATCACCCATTAAAGTGGTACATTTTCGGGCCATTTCAGGCCACTTCGGTTAGGAGTTGCCATGGAGGACCGTCGAGCAGCTGAGCGTGCAATGGACTTCTCCCTTGGCTGGTTTGCGGAGCCGGTGTTTCACGGGGTCTCCGTCTCATATGTACGCTGCAATGTTTGTTGGACGCAGCTGGCAAAATCTTATCGAGCTTTATGCGTGGCAAGGATTATCCCAAATGCATGAGGGAAACCTGTGGTGAGAGGCTTGTGCGGCTAGTGCTACTTGTGCAGGAGGCTTTGCAAATTGTATCTTCGGCAGGCTTCCAGCTTTCACGCCAGCTGAGTCTGCGCTTCTCAAGGGCTCGAGTGACTTCTTTGGCCTGCACCTGGGGCTGCACTGTGGACAGGTTGTCTATCATGTATCGTACGGCAACCAATATCAATTAGGAAACGTGGTAGATTCCACGAGCAGCATGACACTTTCTTGGACCGCTCGATTGTGTTAAGACAGCATGAAACGGAGAAGGCGCTTTCCTGACATTAGCCAGTCAAACAATGCTCCTCACCACCTGCGCCTCGTGCTCGGCCACATCTCAGGAACAGCTACAGCGCCAACTTTGCCAAAGCTGCCCAACACCCCACCGAGGTCATCGCAACGCGGCATTCATGCGTGTGTAAGATATCATCCGATACGACCTTCCATTGTTGAGATAGATTTTTGATGAGGGTGGATTTGCACTGATTCTGTTTACTCCTGTAAGCTCTTGCGACTCTAGCACATGGGATCCAACTTTGGAAGCGGCCTGGATTCTTGTCTTAGGGAGGAGTCAAGGGCACAACAGGCACAACTGGAGTTTTCTGCGTCAATGGATCATTTTGCAAGTCAGGGCTCTGGCTACTGGAGTGACATTGGCCTGTTGCTCAGACATGATTCTGGTTCACTTGCTGTTATGCCACAAGTCATGCTGACCGAGAGTTGCTCTAGCAGCAATCGTGTTCAATGCAACAATGTCAGGAGTCGAGTGGTGGCACACCGATCAAGACTGGGACAGAACCGACATGGGATGGCCAATCGTACCATGGTCCCTGCGGGAAATCCTTCTTCACATTCAGGATTAAAGCGTTGCAGTCGTTCATCTTATGTTGTTTCTTTGTCTTTGAACCTAGCAGTTCTTTGAAGAGGACGCTCTTGGCATTGAACATCCTGCTTGAAGGAGCGGTACCGCCCGGTCGGCGGCATCTTCATCACGGAGAATGGATGTGCATGTGAAAGTGAAGAATCAGATTCCCGGCTGAATTTTCACTCCTCATGTTCTCCGCAAAACAGCGTGCGATGTACGGTCATTCTAAGGCCGAGCTCGATCGAAGGCCATTGGCCCCAGCGCCACACAATTCCTGCAAGCGCCCGCTGTGCCTGCAAGGTCAGATGCGCTAGTGCCTACAGCATGGGCTGGAGGCGAGATCTGGAGGCCATGAGCTCTGCATGTTGCAAGCACCTTGGGCAGTCGTGAACAGTCGTACTGGCCTGGCAGTGTCCGCCTCTGGGTTTGGCATCTTTGGCTTTCCCAGGCCAGAGTCAGGAATGGTCTTCGATGACCCAGAGCGGGTGCGTTTTTTCAGGCCCATCTGTGACCCTGCCAAGCGAGACTTTAAGCGGGATTCACCGGTGTGAGCCAGGGCTCACTTGAGCGCTGTCCACGCTGCCATTTCCCGTGGTGCAGATGTCTGCCCCCCCCACATGCAGACTTGATTGCAGCTTGCAAGAGTTCACTTGTGACAGACAAGGTACGTGGCTACTTTGCATGGTCTCTCCTGGACAATTTTGAATGGGCTGAAGGCCAGCCTTTTCAAGACATCGCTCCAACTGATTTGCGCGAGTCAAGTCTGTGGAGAAGGTTATGCAAAGCGCTTTGGAATTGTCCGGGTTGACTTCCCAACTCAGGACTCAGGAATTCGTGCCTTCTCTGGTTTACAACTAAGTCAGATTGTGCCAGGAGCGCATGCTGAAATCATCTGCCCGCTTCCTTGCCGCGGTCTTCAAGGCATCTTCGGAACTCGTGGGAAAGGTGCAGGATGCGCAGCGCCATGGAAGGCTAGTGGTCTTGAAGCCCCGGGAAAGGAGGCTTGCCCAAATAGCTCAAGATCACCCTCGTATGCTTTTCGCTCAGACTTTCGGCTGCGACCTGTTGCAGGAGCAGTATGCCGGCAGAACCTTCTGAGCTGACTCACGCAAAACGGCCTGCTCAAAGTTTTGCCTGCAACGCAGTTGCATGCTTGCATTGCATGCCCCTCTAATGTCAGCAGCAGTATGATGTGTCCAAGCAGATGGACGAGTGCCTGAAATTTGAATGCCTGCGTAGGCTGCTTCGAAGCTGGCGCTTGGCCTGCTTTGACCACGTCTTGCAGATGCAGGGTGGGCCAAGTTTGTGCTAGTGCCCTTAGATGCCGCATCCTGCATTGCAAGATGGACTGCGCGAGAAGCGGAACTTGATCACAGGCAACGTCCGGCGCAGAATCTTTTATGGAAAGAGGCCAAACGCAAGAGCTGCAGAGGTACAGAAGCGCAGATTGAGAATGCCAATCAGCGATTGAAAAGAGTCCAGCCCCCAACAGAGCTGTATGCAGCACTGAAGGCTGCTGCGTGGCAAGCCAAACTGCGAAAGCCAGACAGCGAAAGCCAGACAGGATTGCCTCCGCTGCTGCAATGCGGGTCTCTCCCTTCTGCAAGACTGCCAGAGGTCGGTCAGTTTCATGTTGGCATGAGAAGTGTTGGCGTGCTGGAAAACTACTGAAAAGGTTGCAGACATGCCGCCAAGTCTTGAGATTTTGGGTGTCAGCTGTGCGTTTCTCAGGGTGTTACAGTGTCTGCAACTTGAACTTGGAAAGCTTGTACCTCCAAGGCTGCGCTCGAAATTGAAAGGAGGGGGCACAGGAAGCTGTACGTGCTGGCCTTGCTGTGCTTGCGGCAGCTTTTATGCAGCTTCGGCTCACATCATAAGGTTCTCTTTGACAGAGCAAACGTTGAGCTCTTCTTTGACATTTGGGCTTCCGGCACCAGGCCTGAACGAAGCAGCAGGCTTCACAGCACCCAGACGCATCAGAGGCAGCACCATGCCCACTGCGGGACAGCTGTTAGCCGTGCCCTCATTATTTGGCTTTCGTGTTGCACGCTAGTAGAAGTGGGTAAGTATCCTCAGCTTCCATCGGTCAACAGCAGTACCACGATTATCGCATCTGGTTTTCGGTGGCTTTGTGCTGACCTAATTCCAGCTGGTGACAGGAATGCTTCAGCCAGCGCTAACAGACGGAATTGTCTGCATGAACACATCAGCCGCTCTGCATTGTTGTTTGTGTTTCCATTGTTGTTAGCATGGCTGTAACACCGAGAGGGGGACAGTAGCTGCGCAGCCTCAGAGGCAAGAGTTGGGGAGATCACCCTATTTCTCAAAGTAAAGTCTTGTTGCTTGACAACATGAACAAACCCAGCTCTGGGCACCGCATCCCTGGCGATTGAATCTGATCCCATTCTAGTCCTAGCCAGCTCCAATTCGAGATATCGCCCGCATAAATCGGGGCGACTGCACACGCGCTGATGACTGTGGCAGATGCTGCAACGCGTGATAAAAGACTCAGAAGCACTTCAACATCGTCCTCTTTAGTTGAATCATGCGACGTAGCGCAAGTTTTGAAACGTCAGGCCACCTGGTACTCATCCTGGGAATCATCTAGTTGGCACCAGAAAGTAGATCGTCTTAGCCTGAATGTGCAAAAATTCAGCGGGCAGATGTCAGCTTGGAACCGAGATTGAAAATGTCTTACCAGAAAGGAGACCACAGACGAACACCCTCGGACCAAATCAGAGCGCGATCTTTTTCTTGTAGGCAAACGTAAGTACCAGCTGCGACAAATATGCTGTCGGACTTGCAACCGGTATGCCTCTTGCATCTTTGCAGAAACCCTGGAAAATCTGAAAACGGAGCACACGACTGCTAGCAAGAGTTGCAGGGCCCCAAACCTTCTCCAGGTTTTGGAACAGAAGGTGGAACCTACTATAGTGGGTTATGTAGGGGCTACTCTGAGGATCCATTGGGGTTTTGGGGGGTGGGTCTTGCCAGGTGCAGACAGAATCTCCCAGCAAGTGCTGATGGCTGCTAAGCCAAGGCCGGCTCCACGGCTCCGTGGGGATTCTTTTTACATATATCTGGTACCTCCACCAGTTCTCTGCCTGTCCCGTGGTAATATAATATGTTTATATACAGATACACATGTACGTGATGGATTTAGGGATTATAAGTCGGCTTTCTTAGGGATCTGTGAGGATCCCTGGCTTCAGATTCTTGCTACTGCGTTCAACGCTTGCAGAGTTCTCGACAACCCAACGTGACGTCTTTCAGGGGTTCCGGGTTCTTTCCAGTACCCATGGCCCGTAGGGCTCCACAATCACGTCCTGTTTCTGCCCCAGCGGATCGAACAAACCGAAAAAGCTGTAAGTGCAGTGCCTGAGATCCGGACAGGTTGAGAGTCATATTGACGTTATGGCGCCGGAAGCCTGGATCAAGATTCCGCATTCATTGAAATTCAGACAGCCGATTCAGGACAAAGCAGTAAGAGCTTTGGATTGCAGATGGCTAGATGCAGATGAAGCAGTAAACTGACAGGCATGGCGTCTGAACTCGAAGCCGTCGCACACAAAAACTTGCCTTTGGAGAAGGCAGATTCTTGACACCATGTTGTACTTGAGTTGACGTTGGGCGAGTTTCTTGCAGGCCTCCACGAAGATCCATCCATCCAAGGCCCACGACGAAATCCTACGATACCGCTCATGAGATGAATGGACCTTGAGAAGGACTGCGGAACTTCGCGCTGTCAGCTTCTCCTCAGGAGTGATTGCGACGTTTGGACAGCTGTCAGCTTGCAAACACGACAAGCGCTTTATAAAATTGCAGGACCGCTCAGCAATACATCCAGCCTGCGGTCTCAGATGTTGTGATCCGACAATCCGAGTCCTTGTATGTGGAGACCAGGCGGACGCAGCGTCATTTGCTCTTCTCGAGCTTATGGACCTGGCGCCGCTCCACCAGCTCGTCTGACGAGGCAGATAAGCATTTTCCGGTGATGTAAAGTTGCCTGTTGTCCACCAGTTATCCACCAGTTGAATCGGAGGCTATTGTGCTGGCCTTGAGGCAGAGGCGGCGAGAGGTTGAATTGCTTGGCAAGCTCGCTGCTAAGCAACACAAGAACCATTGTAGATTCATGTAGCGCGTGACTCATGCGACATCAAGGCGACGGCTCGCTGCACACCAGCTGAACTACGCTTGGCAGGTGCTTGTGTGCATCATCTTGGCTAGGATTGTCTCAAGTCACCAGTGATGTGAGTTCAGTTTTCACAGGAAGCTGCGGATCGCCAGCTGCTGCAAACTCAGAAAGCTTCGCTCATGCACTGCAAAGCGGGGAAAGCCAGTGGACAAAGGCTTTGCCGGTATTGGGGCAGTTGGGCCGCATGCCTTGTCCTCGCTCTGAAGCATCAGAGGCGATGCCCTGCCACGTAGGATGATGCAGCGAGGCATGTGACTGTCTTCTCTCGTGCAACATGAGCGCAGGTCAGAAGCGCAAGCAGCACGTCATGGCCGGACACTTTGCCAGCGGAAGATGTGACAGCAAACGCTGAGTAGCACAGGAGCACCCCGTAGACTAGAAGCAACCGCAGCAAACTGCTCTACATTATTGATCCCTGTATTGCCGCGGTTGTCCTGGGATTCGGGAGGACACATTGTGAGTGGGTGATCCCGGATCACGTTGGGGTGCTGTGGGTAGAGGTCGGGGGAAGGTACTGAAACTGCAGCTTCGGACGTTGGCAAGCGTCAGGTTGCAGCAACATAACCCCATATATTGGAATGCTTCGTTGGTCCGAATATTGTATGACCCCCCCGCCTGCTAAGTAGTTGATGCATCTCTGAGAACCAGCTACCCCATCCAGCCGAATCCTATCAGCGCCGTTCAGAACTTAAAAGTGCTGCCTGCCAGACGTTTTTCCCACTAAGGACGGACAAAAGTACATTATCACATCGCATGCTCTGTTGTATCTCGCTTTTCACTGACCGCTTTTGGACTTTGCCATGTCTTGTTGGAGGATTTCTGCTCTGGATGCTGACACACTTGTATTTTGGGCCCACATGCCATCCTCCCAATCAAAAAATCGCTCAGGCACAGGCGACTTGATACCCTCTGTCCAAGTCTGCACAGACAGTTTGCAACATGAAGGCGGTATCACATCTTGCAGCATGCAATGTTCCAGCAGCTGCATGGCATAAGTGGCCCACGACATAGAGAAACTTGAAGATTTTTTTGTAACGTATAATAATTGGGGGAAGGTGCGTCTCCGGTGGGATGCGTCTCAGGTAGTTCCTGCACATCCTTTTTGTTTCAGCCATTTGCGAGCTCACCCAAAAACAAACGCGCAAGTCAGACCAGAGCTTCTCCCGCGTGTCGCTTGTGACTTCGCAGTGCCTCCAAAGAACAGAGTTTTTGTTGCCTTTGGAGTGTTGGTCCCCCGACCCTCAACAGATGCACACGTGCAGTCCTTGCAAATTGAAGAAGTGTGAGTGTCTCTGGACTTTTGATTTGGTGCTCGTTGGCTGCCTTTCGCGAGTCACGTGGAGGGTCCTCGCAAAATGGCAACCAATGGCGCTCCTCTCTCGCAGTCCCAGGAGCTGAAAAGATTGGGTGCATTTGTGGCTTCCACTTGTCCAGAAGTAGTTCCCGAACCCTCTACACCCAGCACAGTACACCACACTACTCAATCATGGCATGGCACTTTTGGCGGCAAATGCATATGTTTTTGGGGAGGGGCACCAACCTTTTGCAGTGCATTCCAATTCCGCCCCAATGGCCGTTGGGCCATAGATTGATAGCCGCAGAGCCGGCCCCTCCCTGAAACGGGCGGGCGGGCTGAAAACAGTGGAAGAACGGCCACTTACCGGTCGACACCTGACCAACAAATGCGACCTGACACCAACAAGCACCTGGAGAGCAATGTACATGCAGGGGGGGTATAGGGTTCGGGGTGTGCGCTGGCCGTATCGAAACCTACCCCAGCGCAAACCATCCAAGGCGTACCCAACGCATGTTGCCCGTGACCAGTCTCTCCAGCAGTTGCAATCTCATGTGCAAAGGCGAGGAAGCCGGCAACGTATCCCTAATATTCCCTGCTAGCGTAGAACTTCTCTCTCTCTTACTCTCTCTCTCTCTCTCTCTCTCTCTCTCACTGACGTCCACGCCAAGTGGAAGATTCATGACAGTCAGGCTTTGCGATGCGTCCTGAGGATCAATTTGCAGGCCACCAACCCTCAACTCTACAGCCTTAGTTTCCCGCAGCATAGAAGTTGTGACTTCTTGTACAACGGCACTAAGCTGTCTTGGAGGAGGGTTGGGAGGATGCAGCGGAAGGGTCTAAACAATATGCTCCTGGGTCAGACAAAGCCTGACTTCTTGACCAAACCGCCTCACGGTTCTGTTGAGATGTGTATACCGACGCAAGAGCCTGCTTGGCTGGCGACCTCCCAGCCCAGGGACCTTAGAAGCTTGCCAGTATGTTGCAAGAGCGCGGAGGAGGCGTAGAACACCACGTGTAGACATTGTGCTGGAACCAAGAGCAGCGTGTTGCTGGAACTACTTGTCCTTCCTGCTGTTGTTTGGCTGCGGGAATCGTCGGGTGGTTGACGTTAGCCCCAGATGTTCGGACGCAGGTCAAGGTGAACAACGATCTAGCAATAATTCCAGACTTGTCACATGCATATACAGTAATATACAGTCAAGGCGCTGCGCGCGTGTATTTCTGTCATCCTAGGTCTCAAACTACAAGTTGGTGAAGCGGCCAGCGCGCTTGCCCAGCCGTCTTGCGCCGTCGGTTGGATAAGAAGCTGAGTCCTGTGACGTAAAGATCATAAAGCAAGGAAGACTTCAAGACCAACAACGTGTCCGGGCCTAACTGTGCTCTGGAGAATTTGCTCGCATCCTGTTCCTGTCGATCAGCCGCAAATGCGCTTTCCCATTGTGCTTGTCGGACACGGCAGTAAGCTCCCCGAGGCAAACCGCGCTTTAGATCAGACCTGAGTCCCGTGTTGCACATGTTCAATCAGATCGAGATTTTTAGAACTCCCCCGTCAGACATAAGCTGAGGAGGGCACATCTCACCTTGCCTATGCCGTCCGCCACAAGATGCGAATGGTGAGCTTCTGCAGACCTTGACAAGTCATGGCAAGCCGGCTGCACACACTGCTGAGACTAGTTGCGCCGAGGCCTTGTCGCTTTGGCGCAGGAACGCCAGTGTTACAGAGGCATTTTTGTCATGAAGCCAAAGTCATCAGAGCTAACGCGGCTGCCAATGCGGCAAGGCAGCATGTGCAGCCGGCGACGTGTTTGAGAGACTGGAGGCAAGGCTGTAAGAGGTGGGTTTGCCGTGGTTTAGTGCTGCCTTTAGAGTGTTTAGTTGGCCAGTGCTGGTTCTTTGACAGCGTCGTGGGCACTCTTTGGTCTTGGGGTTTGGATCCTCCACAGCCACAGACTTCGTGACTTTGCGTGCTAAGCAAGGCTGCACGAGCGGCGTGCGCGAGCCTCGTCAGCGATCGACGGCGGCTGGAGGCCGCAGTGGTGAAGCATTCTCATGGGGAATGCGTTGTTGTAGCTGGCAAGGATTGGTTTGCTCATGGCTTAGTCCTGACTCGATTGGAAGCCTCGCTGAGGGCCTTCTGCCCATGCAGTTGCGAGAGTTGCCTTTGAAGAGACCGCAGACATTGAGGTTCTGCAGCATCATTCGATGCTTGCTGCTCGCCGAGCTGCTCAGGAGGCGACACATTTGAGACCTGTTGCACACTTCCATGGTGGGCTGCCAGGTTGCTGCAGCTTGGGCTATGTACCTCAGGATCAAGCTCTTCCGAAGCGTCATTGTTTCTTGGAGGATCAGCCTCGGTCTTAGAGTAGGTCAGAGATAGACCCATGATATTCAGAAGCTTTGTTGTTATGAGGCGCCTTGAGCGCAGCTTTTGACAGAGAACAACAGTTCAAGGACGTATTGGCCGTTGTTAGCTTGCACTTTTGTCGCGGGGGTGGGTGGATTCGCATGTTGTGCGCTGGCAAGCCTGCCTGACATGGCGCGAGTCGGATGCGAGCAGAGGAGTCCTATTAGCACGACAGCCTTCTTGAGAGCCCGTGCATGAATGATAGTTGCAACTGGATGTCTCAGAACGCTTCCGCCACATGCAGCATGCAAAGGGCTAGACGCGAACAGGCATTTCATGTGAATGCAGGACCTTCAGCGCAAAGCAGAGGCTCGCCGCACTCAAAAGACGACACTATTTGAAGAACGCCAATCTTGCTGCAAGCACACGTGCTTTTGTGGTGCATTTGCTGAAGTGCAACTGCGAGAGCTGATGACAGCTGAAGTCAATGTTCGGAGTGTTGACGTCAGGACGATAGCTTTGTGGATCCCTTGCTCGAGCGGCAGCGGACTGCTCAGACGAAGGTCGCGCAGGCCACAGAAGTAAGCAACCTTGCCTACAACTCAACTCCAACATTGTCATTCCTGCGCAGTCCCCACATTCCATGCTATCAGCATGTGTGAAGTTATTTTCAAAGCCAGGTGATGTGCAGATCGTTGGATGAGGGCGGCTTGCAGCTGATACTTCTCCGGTGGCACCGAATGGCCTTCAAGGCAGTCTATGTGACCTGTTCTGTTCTGGATACCAGAAACTTGCCCAGGAGAGACGTCAAAAGCAGGTGCTCCAGTTGCGCCAGGAGTCAGAGGCAACCATTCTTTAAAGCCGTTTGAACAACCTGCACTAATTTGCCGAGAGACTTGCTCAAGAACAGCCGACCTGCTGCAGTCAGACTTGTCTCCATTCCTCTGACAGCTCCTCAAGCAAATTCAAGCAAGATGGTTTGATGTGAGCGCTTACGAGGCAAGGCTCAAAGTGCAGCGGCAACAGCGAGAGCAGGCGGAGCTGGCTACAGCAAGGTGCCGCATGACAAGCTCCCTTTTTAAGCTAAACTCGTCTCTCACAGGTGTAGGTTCATGAAGCATGTTTGTGCGGAAGCATTGCTGCCTAGGGTCGTACAGTATTGTTTACATGCAAGAGATGCGTCTGGGCAAGACAGCTCGTCTTAGCTCATCTTGCTGTCTAGTTTCAGTGCTTCCTGGCTTGCAGCTCTGTCTACTGCGCCCGAGAATTTCAGATTTGTGTGTGTGTGTGCGTGCAGTCTTTGCTTGACATATTGTGGACACGTGGGCCAGAGGTACCGGGAACACGTGTTTGCATCGTTCATGGCGTCGGGTTGGTGGCTCAACGAATCTTGCCGCTTCACAGTCAAATGTGCTTCCATCTTTGAGGATCGGTGGGATCTCCAAACTGGCTGCGACTGTTTCTGCTTGGACCTCAATTGTCCGGTGTCAATGACGGATGTTGAAGACTGCCATTGAAGCTTTCATGTCAGAGACCTTCAAAGATTCTATAGCCACAGGCGCTTGCTCCGACCTGTCCCTGTTTGTCGGTCGGTTTTGAGGTGGGATTGGAAGCGGGCACTTCGGTCGTCTGCTTGGAAGCGCATCCTACGCAGTTTCCTCAGATCATATCTAGCCAACTTGTGACAGCCTGGCTGAAGCAAAAGCTCTGCACGAGTCTGCGGAATGAGACATGTAGACAGACTCAGAGATTGCTACAGTGCACATCAGTGCACAGTCTCATTCAGGTTGCTAACACGTGGTGCCTCTTTGGGAATTGGTTCAGTTGCAGGCCTGTGGCGAGTTATTGCTGCGATGGAAATCTTCAAGTGCAAAGGTTGGCCGGGCACTCTGATGATCCAACGGAGCAGCATTATCTTTCTAGATTGGGGCTGAGGTTTGTCGTCAAAATAAAGGGCTAGAAATGTTCTCGTGTGAGCTCTCGTTCCAACCTCTGGCTTGGCCTTCTTCCTCCAAAACCTGGCCCATTGCGCCGTGGTTTCAGCTTTGGCATTCGCATGGGTTGCCGCTAATGAAGTCTCTCCTGGTGCTCTTTGCCCCGAAATACAAGTGAAGTCCATAGGTCATCTCCTGCTGAGACTGCCTTCTGGTGCAGTGCAACTCATTCAGTCCGAGCATGGTCAGCTAGATTTCATGAAGCTATGCCCTGTTTCACATCGTGCTTTACGGTTGACAATACTTCATGACAGTTTAGTGAAGATCAACCCCATGACTGGGCAAATGTAGCTGTACCTTGCCGGCAACTTGTATCCATCCCTTTCCCACCATTGAAGGCGAGTGCTCTGGCTCCTGCATACTAGTTACTAATCGCACAACAACATCCAAGCACTGAGCGGCTCAGGTTGCTAGAATTCTGTGTGCACATATGGGCATCGGTTGCACGGTGCTCCGTGCTTCAGGCCCTTGACCGGTCTGGTCTGCGTGCTGTGTGCAAATGGGCAAGTAGGCCAGTGCAACAAGTCAGGCGGAAACCTCACAAAGGATTTCCAGGCGACACCAGCTTCGCAAAGAGGACAAAAATTCTGTAGCGTTCCCTTACTTACTCTGCGCATCCTGCTTGTTATGTGATTAAGTACCGTGCTCTTGCTTCCACTTACACCCCATCACCTGTCATCCTTCGTGAGGAGCAGCTGCTGGAATCCTTGCGGGCGCGGCTGGCAGAAGGTGCCTGCGCTGGGATCCGTTTCGTTGATTGGTCAGGATTTCATCTCCTTGAGGCCACCCGCGCTGCTTGCTTCGTGACGCGATGTGTGTCTGGCAGAGGCGTGCCTTGTAGGTGCTACGCTTGGATGAAGGAAGGCTGATGGATATTAATTGTTGCAGGTTTCGTCAAGCTGAACTTCTCCGGCATCAGGTCAGAGTCGCTGGAGCCCTGTGGGCTTTGTTTGGACTAGAACTGTGCAGCAGCTGATTTGCAAGGTCTGCGAGCGGTGGAATGACGAGGAGCCCATTTACAGGGTCTATGTTTGGCCGCATTTCCTCCTTGGTACTCTTGCGAATGCTGCAGATATGATTTCCTTTGTCCACATTCCCGCGCGTGACGGTACTCCCGAAGGAGGAGACAGCCAGTCTGCTCCATCAGCGAACAATGTGGCAGGCGTCCTGTCTCAGGCCTGGCCTGCGCCGGATCAGGCTCACGGACGCATATTCCAGACTCGATACACTGCCAGGAGTTGGACCTACCGATCCATCACCAGTCTGCAACACTTTGAGGCCTGGAGCTCAGCAATTTTGAGCATTTTATTTTGATTTTTTTTGGTGGGCGATTGCATAATTCGGTGGTGTGTATTGTTTCAGCTGAATGGCATGGCCAGGACCTTAAAGACGGTTTCCTGGCCTGGGTGCAGGAGCTTGTAAACATGGCCTCTGCGGTGCGCTGAAGCATGTCAAAATCATGATGCAGGAAGTCCGCGCGGCAAAGGGTGAGGCAATCTGACACTTGCTTTGACTTGCTGGGGCTTAGTAGGGAATGAGGGAGTATATGATATGGGTGTTACATCGGGATTATATTCTTGCATTCCCTACTGAGAGCCAATAAGTTAATGAAGGCATCGGAACATCCCAGCATTGTCACAGCACAGGCCGCGCTGGAGCTGGTCCGTGGAGAGGCCTGGCTCTTGGCTTGCAGTCGCAAGGTGTCATCCAACCTGCCAACTACTTATTGGTTCCTTGTAATAGTAGGGAATAAGGGAGTATAGAGAGTATAAAGCCGATATAGATACAATATCTTCCCTTATTTCCTGCTAAGGCCCAGTAAGACTAGTGTGTCTGTGGGTTTGGCAACGTGTTGGCCAGGTCCAGAAAGGGCCAGAGGCACAGCAGCGGTTGGAATCCCTGGTTCGCGACAGCTGGATTGAGAGGTGACAGCCCTCCACGTTGGCTCATGGTTTGCCTCTGCCAAATGAAGGAGCCTACGTGCAAACTCCCATCATCGTCTTAAGGGTCACTTGCTCAGAAGCTTCTTTGCAATACAGGGCACGATGTCTGACTATGCTATGATCCTTCGAGGTCATGTTGCCGTTCTTTGGTCTGCCTGGCGGACAGCGGTTCATGAGACCAGAGCCGTCCAAGCAGCATCCAGATGTTTTGCAAGAGCAGCACGTGGGAACTGCCCAAGCTAAAGGCTTTTCGCAGGAAGCATCGAGGTGTGAGCCCTGTGGTTCACCGGTTTGCCACAGAACCCCAGCCAGATGGTTCGCGGCTAAGGGAGGAAGCGTGGACATGCAATCGAGCAGTCAGCATCTGAGCAAGATGAATGAAGCTGCCATGCAGACATGGCAGATGCCTGAGAGGCAACGAACTTCGGAGTTTCAGCTGTGCACAAAGCGCTTAGTGCTGGACAGCTGGCAGAATGTACTTTGTACCAACAGGTGCGAAGTGGTCCTTCATGTCCTGCATGTCTGCAAGTTGCTGTTTTTGCACAGACAGAACTTGTCTTCGATGTCGCACGGTGCAGGCGGGCGTGGCTTGAAACCAGATGTCAATGGACTGCGACTGAGCATCTGCTGCATGTTGCGTATTGACACAGCGGGAGCCATCAGGCTGCAATCGTCGCTGGAGGTTTGGTTCCTGTGCCAATGGTAGACGTGTTAGGCATAGCATCACCACATTTGGGCAGGAGATTCGGCCAGAAACGGCTTACCAAGTCATTGAGGCGCCAGCAATGCTTGTAGTAGAAATCAGACAGCTGCTACCCTTTGCCCCGAAGGCCGATCTCAAAGCTCTTCAGTGCGGAGCTTGCAGATGTGGCAAACAAAAAGTCAGAATTGATGCTGCAAGGCATACCCTTCAATCTGATTTTGCCGTAAACCTGCAGAAGTCCAGGGCTCAGATCATCAAACACAAGCATGCGCAGGTCTTCGCATTGCGCATTCAAGTAATCTCGCTCGCGATGTGTTGCCAGGCTAACCTTTGGAAATCCAAGATCGTGATTCACATGCAAAGCTTAGCCCCCGACGTGCCTCCAAAGATTTGAGGCCGTCTGCTAATGTCACATAGCACGATTGGTTTGCTTTAGTTGCGCGAGACAATCAGCTCTGCCAATTGAGACTGTTGCCCAACATGTGCGGCTGGGCCGGTCAAACCGACGAAGACATGAAGGGCTCAAGCTCAAAGCCCCTTGCTCAAAGCAACGGGGAACTATGCTGGGCCACGAATCCGCAGCAGCTAGCCTTTTCTCCCGGTGACAGGAGGCTGATTGAAGTTGGTCCGGACACTAGGGCTGCAAACATGTCGCCAGGCATGAACAAAGGGTCAACCGGCTCGAATGATGTGTCCAGCAAGGTGCTGGCCTGAAAGCGGCATCTCTATTCATTAATTTTATTTTGTTGGTGCGCAGGTTGCTTCGGGAAGCCAGTTCCTGAAGGACCTAGCGGCCAAGAAAGTGACGCTTCGCTGCATCCTCAGACATGTTGGTAGCAGTATCTGCGATCAAAGACGGCGTTAGTTTCAGCCAGCCACACGCTTCACGGCTCAAGCTGCTGACCCCCATCTACGGAGGCACATGCAGGCACTAAGATTCAGAGATCCAAACAAGAACAGACAACCCTACGCCTTTCAGTAAAAGACTTGTGCGGAAGAAGGGTTGTAAAAGTTGCTTACAAGATGTCGGCTGGTCAAAGTAGTCGGCGCAGCGGTTGCCTTGCAGACTGGGGGCCGGACACGCTGGCTGCGACCTGCAATGTATGTGGCTTCGCTTGCTGGATCGGAGCCGCAAGGGTGAAGGCCCTTATGCCGAAGGTGCATACAGGTCCAGCTGGTCCGGGGGAGGCGATTCCCTCTGAAGAATCCGAGCCCTTAGAACTTTGGTATTTGAAGCTGGCCTACGATGGAACGGACTTCGCGGGGTGGCAGAAGCAGTCTGAGGCGATTGCAATAAGAGTGATAGGCTTTGTGAACATGAGCAAAAGCAATTGCATGCTTAGCAGTGCAGCCCTGAAGGATGTGCGCACGATTCAAGCTGAAGTCGACAAAGCCCTATCATTGGTGTTTCGAAGCGCTATTCGAACCGTGGGGGCATCTCGTACAGATAGCGGAGTTCATGCGCAAGGCTGGCCAACTGCATGGTGATAAACGTTAGTTCTTGACGGTTTTGCAGCCCCTCAGGTCAAGTCTGCCACTTCGAGGCGCCACCCACCTGGGCCAACAGCAACAGCCGACTAGATCCGGAAGCAGCCCTCCGCCGGCTTCGTTTGACGCTTCCGAAGGCCATCTTGGCCCTTGAGCTGAGCCTGGCGCCTCAGAACTTCCATTCAAGGCTAAGTGCCGTGCGGAAGCGATACTCATACCGGCTCTCGACAACGAGCCTAGTGATGCCTTTCGATGCAAGGCGCTGCTGGCTGTGTGGTGACCTGAATTTGGAGGCTATGCAAGAGGCCATTGGTGCCATGAGTGGCAGGCAGATAGACTATTCAGCTTTCAGTGCCGGAGAGAATGATCCAAATTACCATGGGTCCGTGGTGAAAGTCGTTGAGCTGTCCATGCAAGTGACTGGGAGAGAGAGGATTCTGATCCTCGCGGTGTCAGAGCGCTTCCTGTATAAGATGGTTCGCCGAATCGTTGGGGGACTTGTTGAAGTTGGCAAAGGCCGCGTAGCAGCCTCAAGCCTGGCAGCGGCAGACCGACGACAGATACCCACTGCACCGCCCGAAGGCCTCACTTTGGAAGAGGTGGCGTACCCGTTCGCTCTCCAACGAGGGGTAGAAGTAGATTCCACAGGCTAGTTGAGCCAAGGAACGCAGAAGTATTATCCTCAACCGATGGCGAGCACTCAAGTACACACTTGGCTGCGAGAGGAAGGCCCACTTCGGCAAGGCTGACATGTCCAAGGATCTTGCCGTGCCCCCTGCGTGCCTGCCTTGAAGTGAAGTTCTGGATCGTGTGTGTGCGGCTTGTGGTCTGGAAAGCCTTACGCAACATCCTGGGCATCCCTGATGGATCGGTGCCAGAGCACGCGGAGCATCCGGAGCCGGAGATTCCAGAATGGCGCTAGGTGACCTGTGTCCACCAGTATCTAGCAGTGTGATGCAGTACGAGCTTGGTCAGTAATCTACCCATGATTGTGTACACGGACGCCCAAGTTGAGCTAATGACATTCTGTCAGAACTTCAGGTCGCTTCAAGGACAAGCAGCAAGAGCGAATAGCCGCAAGCCAAGTTCTGGATAGCAACTTTCCTGTTTAAGGGGAGTGTAAAGTCAGACACCCGGAGGCCTTGAAGAAATGCCGGGATCTCCTCCTGGGGTTACCGGAGGAGGAGGATGACGAGACTGAAGTAGGCTCTTTCACAGAAGTGAAAAGCCTACTTACGTAGTCTTCTTGCTACACTTGAAGATGCTCCAGGCGTGCAGCGCGGGGCCAGGGGAACTATCGGCCAAGGCCTGCAGTACTTGTACTTCATGGATGTCTGAAGGAGGCGAGATGAGGTGAACTTGACGCATGTGATTGTTGTTTCCAGGAGCGAAGCAGCGTCCATTTCGCCTGGTGCTATCCCTGGTCTCTCAATGAAGATTCACCCATTTTACTTATGAAGAACCTGCTAAGATCCGCTGAGCTGCTCAGCAGGACACTGATGAGCCAGACACGGCAGAAAGGCTCAGCAGGCGGACATTAATGCCTTCTGCTGCTCTACAGCTGTACACGTGTAAACCTCTTACAGATTGACAGCCGAGTCGGTAGTGCAGCATGAGGCTGGCCAAAGAGGTCCGCCAAGCGGACTTGACAGCCAGCTGCCGACACATGAACTTTCGCTCAAAGTGGGCTTCTGAGTCTTTGGCTTGCATCGCAACGCAAGGCCGATCAGAACTCACAGTCTGCTGGGTTAAGGCTTGAAAGGCACGAAGTCGAAATGGCGGAGCTCTACAAGCAGAGTCACGGGCTTAGGACGCACTTCATCGGTCCGACCAGATCCGGCTGAAGTTGACCGCTGACAGCTGAGGGCTCACTTTGCCATTGGACATCACAGACCTGCCAATCCAAGAGCCAAGGTGTGTCAAAGCATGGTACCAGCACTTACCTGTGCAGACGGTGTTTGCAAGGAGCACTGCAATTCGGAGATGGAGATTGCAGAAGCAGGATGCGGAAGATGAGCTTCGCACAACACTGCCAGAGATGCGCAGGTAGGCCTCTTGTCAGTTGCTTTGGCTTTCTTCAAGCAACCAAGACCAATATTGGAACCCAAATTGTTTCGAGGACAATCCTGAGAGACATCGAGAAGCTCGCCGTGCGCAGTTGACAAAACGGCTCTTTGGCATTCATATCGGACCGTTCGGACCGTACCGAAGCAGGACATGGAAGGTCACCTGTTTTGCGTACCATATCAGCAAGGCTGCAAAACCGACATTTCTTCACACATGCTAGGCATGTGTGTGCACATGGATCAGCAAAAGCAGTAGTACGAAGTACCAAAGAGCTGTGACACTGGGTTGAGGTTCTGCAAGGCTACACAACATGGCACGGGGCGCATGTACAGATCTTGTCTCTTCACACGGATTGACGAACTCACCGGGAATGGCGCGCTTTGGTGCGTGGGCCAGACAAGTAACGCGATCATCAGCCGCGATCCTGGGCACCGGGTACTTCGTGCAGGTGACATAGACACATGAAATTGACTTCTTGGGGTTCATGACGTTTGAAGAATGCAGTGCTCCTGGTGCCGTGGAAGGATGCTATTCGTTGGCCGGCTGCCCCTGGCTTGCGACCCAAGAGACTCAGCTTCTTAACAAAGCTCCTCTGCCGACTGCAGATCTTTGCGGTCTTCATTGCTTTGCTGGGCATTTGCCATCTTCTTCAGGACAACTACCTGTCAGCAACGGACCCCCTGCGTTGCCATGACCGGGGACATCTTTATTGACATAGTGGCGCCTGTCAAGAAGCTTCCCATGTGGGAGGGACACTCAGTACTCAGTGGTTCATCGCCAAGCTGCTTAGTGTTGGATCGCTTGGGAGTACGTCTGAGCATAGTCTGAGGACTCCGATGTGGAGGCGGAAAGTGTAAAGATGCTCCCGGGTGGCAGCGCGCTAAATCAGGGCCGCCACTTGCACGCCCTGGGGACGCGAGTTCGTTTTTTTGGTGCCGTGCGGGCCTCATCAGCAATCATAAAGGCTCGAGCAGTCATGAAGCATCAGGCAAGGACTTTCGCTTACCATCCACTGTGAGATTTGTGGGCAGGTTGCTTGATGTCCTAGAATTCTCTTTCTTTCGAGGGAGACTCATGTTGCCCTCAATTCTGAGTAGACCAAGGTTGGGGATGACACTCTGGGGCGATCTCTGCTGCATCAAGTTGCTGGGCAAGGATTTCCGACAGAGACGATCAAAATGTTCAGCAGTCTGCCATCTGCGGTGTGCGTCGTCCTTTCTGGACCGGTTGATCGCGCCTTCGTCTCTTGCTATTCTACAAATGATGCCTTCACCACGCGTGACCTCCACGAGCAGGTGTCATTTGCTCGCATCATCAGTCAGAGTGTGGAGCATGCATTGTTCCTGGGAGTCCAAATCCAGCTGCTGGCAGGCCAGTGAATTGGAAGCATGCAGTCATTTCCATTGGGGTGGCTACTTCAATATGAAAGGCCACCTGAGTTGACCATGATGAGCAGAGAGAGAGGGAGCTGTTATGCCTGCTGCGCCACTGCTGGAAAGGTTTGCAGAGCCAAGATTTCACCAATTTCATTCGAAGCTGCAGAGCCAACGGCATGACTATTTCCATGAACACACAGCACCCCTGCCATGAATTGGATATCAAGTTAGACAAGCCAGCTGCTGCTGCTTTAGCTGATGCTGCCAAGGTGTGATGCAGCTGGACACTGGTGTGGTGAAGGGAACCATTTGGAGGAGTTCCTTCCGCTCGTGGACCTGCTCTTCGTACATCGAGCTGCAAATAGTGAGATTGCAGAGACCAGTTCCAGAAGGCATCAGAACGAAAGCTGCCTGCCGCAATTCTCAGACGGTCAGGCTTCATAGCAGGGAGTGCCTGCAATGGCACGAACTGTAAACAAAGTCGCAACATCTCCTTCGCAAGCCTTGTATCCGTTCGTGGGCTCCTGCGCGTGCATGAGACGAGAAGAAATGACCTCGACGAAGCCTGACGAAGTGGTGCTCCCACATACATCCACATACTGGCAGATCCACGAGGGTAAGGGAGCGCGGTGAGCGTAAGCCAATGTGTACTGTCGTTTGTTGACCGGATTTATTGCGCAGGAGTGCCGTTTTTTGCCCCACCCTTCCAGTGGGGTTGTTAGATTTTAAAGTCTATGTTGTCCTCGCCCTCCGCCCGGAGCCTGATTGCGGGGCCCAACCGCAGAGCATCCCTACAGTGCCCGACCACCACGCATCCCTGCAGTGTCCAACCGCAGAGTATCCCAGCAGTATCCAATCACTAAGTATCCTTTCGGTTTTTGCGCCACCAAACCACCAAGTATCCCTGGAGTGCCCACCCGCAAAATATCCCCGCAGTGCCCAACCCCGCAGTATTTCTGCAGTGCCCATGGCAACGTATCCCTGCAGTGCCCAAACCCACAGTATTTTGCACTGCTAAAGGGCAAAGTCTTCCTGTGGCCAACAGCAACCGCAGAGTATTCTTGCAGTGGCCAATCCCTGCAGCGCCCAACCCTGCAGCATTTCTGCAAGGCCCATGGCAACGTATCCCTGCAATGCCCAAACCCGCAGTATTTTTGCAGTGCTCAGTGGCCAAGTCTTCTTGTGGTGCCCAGCCCTTGCAATGCCAGATGCTAACTTTTGCTGATTTCGCCAATTACAATGCTCGACTGCTATGCGCGCACCAACGGAGGGGAGAGGGGCGGGGGCGGGCAAAAAATTGCACGCACACGTGCAACAACTTTCAAGGCGTCATTGTCGCACCATACTCTGTAATGTTCTCGCCCCCAATCCTCCCGGAAACATTACATTTCCTGTCCAAAAACGGGGAGCTCGAAGTATTTTTTTTCGGGCAGTTGGGTTTTCTCACTGCTGTTGGTGTATCAAGGGATCGGATCACAAGGTCTGGATATTTGTTCCAATTCCCCTTGCAGATCAGTCCATGAATCATGGCAGGTCGCGTACCTGGCAAGGGTTCCATTCTACAGTCATTCCATTCCTGCTCGATAGTTATCCTAGAATGTTCTGCCGAGACGATTCGCACGTTCTGCTGAATATGTCTACCGTAGCAACTGGAAGTATTTGACTATATTTGACTCTTGCTCCCGACTCCAAAACGGGCCGCTGATGCATACCAGCTACTCAAGCCAGACATATCCCGGATCCGGGACGCGCAACCATGTTATTGAGATGTAGTGTATGTGTTTTTTCGAGGAACGGCTGTTGCCAACCCTGCCACTTAAGCAGAGCTGCGTGTGTCTTCAGGTGAATATCTCTGAAGGTGAGCACCTTTGCGCTGCGCTATGCCATGACGGAGATCACTCCATGAGCGCATTGCCGCTCGCATGTCCATGCCAAGCTGCTTGCTGGCTTTGTTCTTCACTTCAGCAAATTCCTACAGCCTTGTAGTGGATGCTGAACTTGGCATGTTGCTGCATTTTGATTCAAGTCGAGGTGCAAGAGATATCCAACTGTCACATTTGCCAGATGCTTGGTATGGGAAGTCGCACAGGGCCGCACGTCAGCGTGGAGTGATCCAAGACAAGCACATGCAAGGTGGTCACACAAGGAGAGCATGGTTGCACTGTTTATCGTCAGGGTATGCACCCCATATATGTGCCAACCAAGCCAGCCACTCGCAGCTCAGCTGGCAAACTGCTCAGTGTATAGCCTGCTGCTTGTCCGCATTGGGCCGAGGCATCGTGGATGTCACAGGCTGTGGCGATGCTTTCATCGCCGGCTTCCTATCTTCTTGGCTGGCACACGGGGCAAAGCCTAACACCAACGCCGAGCACAAGGTGGGAAGATAGAACTCAAGCTCCCAGCAGCCTCACAGTGTTGCAGGCCCTGCTCGAGGCATGCGCCAAAGGCCATGCCGTGGCCGGCATATGCATAGCCCGAGAAGGAGCTTGTGTTGAGCCAGTTCGACCCCGTGTGCCATGACTGCAAAGATCATCTTAGGTTTTTCACGTTTGGGTATCCGTGAAAGTGTGCTTTCTCAGGACATCGAGTGACTGCCACTACTTGCTTGGTCTGCATGCGTCAGATTGACCAGCAGAAGTTCCGCGCGCTGAGCGAGATGGAGGACCGTTCATCACCCCTGTCTCGGGCATGCTTGGACTCGGTGTCGGTGTCTGTCGGACCTGTGCAGCCCTCAAAGATAGCCAACACAGGGATGCGAAGCTGCCTCTCGCGACAGTGCACGAAAAGAGGCATTGTGCTCCACCTTTGATATCCGTTGCACTTGGCACCTGGCAGCTTCCTTATAAGTGTGTGGACTTGGCTGCCAAGCTGTCCAAGACATGGCAAGACACGAACATCGCGTAGACTACATGCCATACATACATGCGTTGATGTTGACCTCCGGGCAAATATGTTCTATTTTGCAGTGTGCATCTTAGCACGCACCGCAGTCACACCATTGCAGTCTCAGGGATTTCTTCTTGTTGTCACACTCATGCCATGCGGCTGGCTGATAGTGGCCTTCTTCCATCCCGGCGAATGTCAAGGTTCGACATGCATGCTCAAAACTGGCTAGAAAAGCCTATCTGAGGCCGCCTTACGTAAGAGATGGTGGTCTCGCCAGTGGGAGCAGCGCCAGGGCCTCTGCAAAAGACGGCCTACAGTACATGCAATGCGAACTGGAAGCTGAAATCTGCCCGAGACCAACAGCTGCATCCCGCTACACCAATCGTGAGAGCAAGGAGGCTCGATGCTGCACATACGACTTTTGTACTTCCCGATAGCGGGCGTGTCTCAGTTGGATTGCGACGATCAGAACAGCAGTTGCTCGCACTGAGCAGTTTGCTCTCAGGCTCTAGCTGAACTCAAAACCAAGCTGGACTTCGCGCTCAGCCGCCTCAATGATCAGGCTGTTGCTTCGGCATCGGAAGCATTCGGGAAGTAATGTCTTGCACTTCAGGACACGCAGCGTGCCGGCATTGAGGAAATCAGAGAGTGTGGGCCACAGCTTTCTGTGCCGCATTGACCCGAGCCGCGGAAATCTGCGCATTTGATCATCCTTGGTTTAGCAGCGTTTGGACTCCGTAAGGTTTCTTCAGACTTTGTATCCTGACTGGCAGCGGCCTCTGCACAGTGATGAAGCGTACCGGCTGCGACGCTGCAGCGCCTTGTTCAGGTTTCCGATGGTAATCAGCTCCATCGGTGAGGCCTGCAGGGTTGGAGCTATCAGGGTGCCACGGTCATTTCTGAAGCCTTGCTGAACTAGGCTGGTACAAACTTGAAGCCGCTGGGTCGCTGCGAGAGCCCGGCTCGTAGACTAATATTGAAAATCACGAGAGAATGGCGGCCAAGCAAATCTGAACCTCGAGGCGTCAAGCTGCTTGGTCTTTTGGCTGAACTTCATGGCGATGCTGTCTAGAGCCCAGGAGCTCTGAGTGAAACTTTCTGACATTACGTACAAGCGCATGCTGACCAAGGTCGTACCCCTCTTGCAGCGCATGCTCCAGGTGGTTCTTACACGACTGCAGGCAGTGAGCCAGTTCTCGCAGTGCTGCGAAACCTTGATGACTAGCAGGATGCAGACCTTCACCTGCGGGAAGCCTGCGCAGAGACAGCACGCGGGCTCAGTCACAGTCAGGGCAAAGGAAAGTAGTCTCTGCAGTACAATGTAGGTTTGCGCTCTACTCCATTTCTGAAGCCTAAGGGCATTGGAGGGTACAAACACATGAGTCTGTTCGTGAAGCGGCCCAGAACCCTGAGATCCTGCAATGCAAGTCAGTCGCACATGTAGGTATTCCGACTCACTCGAGCTCTTGTAGTGGATGCTCAGCTGGCCTGTGATGTTCGTAATGTTGTGTCTTTGTATTCGGTGATGTCTGCCAGGCTGATGGATCGCCCGTCTTCGCCACTCTGCTGAAGCCTCTCTTTGCAGCTCTCAGCGAGCACAACAAGTGGGTCAGCCGTGACAGCTTGAGTTTGGAGAGCGTCGGATGCTCTTGGGCTGTTGCATGCTCTTGCGTTGCAGGTGCAGATTGGGGCCGCTTCTTGCATCTGCGCTGTGATCCAAGCCGACGCTGCATTTTTGACCTGACGCAAAGTTTTCACGGTCACATCAGACAGCTCTGATCGTAAGCAATGCCAGGGATCTCCGCCTGCTGTGCTCAATGAGAATTTGGGGCGCCTTTGTGCACGGCTGGCAAGATCCTCAGCCAGGCTGCGTAAAAAGCATAAAGAGGCATCTTTGCCTCCATACCCAAGCCGGTAGTGCCTCTCCAACCTTCAAACGTTTTTGCATGGGAGTAGGCACCCTGTGATCAGGTACAACATCTCAGCTTGCCCTTGGCCATGGCGCGCCCACAGCTCCTGAGCGCGTGCATCCACGTGATGCAGGCTGCAGCATCATGCAACATCTTTTGTGTGACGTCTAGTATGTAATCAAGGCTGTCAGCCTAGTAGACTTCGACGAAGTGCTTCCGTCTCTTATGCCATGCCTGGCGCCTGGTGCTTTGAACATGGCAATCCTTGTCGCTGGTGAGCCGTGGAGCAAACAGCTAAACGCAAAGGAGTGTTTGAAGTCCATGAAGCTCAGGCTTGGAGATTTGTTTGACGTCCACTTCAGACTGGCAGACGAGGAAGCAGGCCTTCAATCGACACCGAGAGAGCAATTTCTTCCTTGATTCCGGGCATGGCAGGCGGTGGAGGTCTTGCAGGCTGTTGGGGACCACGCTGAGCTGGGAACATCACTGCAGATTCCGCCGCCATCAAGCCCGCCTGCGCCTTTGCGACATTTTGCAGCTTAGTGCCATAAACAAGCGCCAGCAGTGGCAACCTGACAGAGCATTTTTGGGTCTTTTCAATCTCTCTGAAGCAGGTCAATGCGACCAACGCCGCTGCAGAAGAGGCTGTCAGCGATGATGGAAGGTCTGCGAGACGACAAGGCGAACCTGAGCGGAGTTACTGAGATATCTTCTTCATATGTCTCTCCATCACCAGCACATGAAGGTTCGAGCAGTCCGCGAAGCAGTGAAGGACGTTCTGCTACGGTGGTGTGTCACCGTGAAGGCCAGAAGTGACTCAAGGTAGCAAGAGCTCGGTGGTAAGGGATCGAAATTGTGGCTGCCAGGCAGCTCCCAGCCCAACTGCAACCTTTACAGGACCGCTGATAGATTAAGAGTGCCCCGGTCATTTGCAGGGCCGGGTTGGCGTGCAAATGGCGCAGGTGAGATTCAGATTACCAAAGACCGCCTGCATTTGTGTTTTGGGGTTGGAAGAACGGGCAAGAATCAGAAGATGCAAAGATTAGGGTACAGCCTTAGCAGAGACCAGCTGCCATGCAGGAGAGAGGAGTGACAGGCGCCCACCAGACTCAGACAGCAAATGCTTGTTTTTCTGCTCAAAAACGTAGCATCATGCAGCATCAATTTCAGGCCGTTGCGCTCCAGTAGCCCGTGTGCTGCTGGGCACCTGGCAACTTTTTAAGTTCCAGTGGCGAGCTGCACTTGGTTGTAGTAGAGCTGGCCAGACATCAGGCACAGGTCGCAAACGCGGAGCGGGAGGCACCACAGTTAGACGTCTGACAAAATTCAAGGACGGTGGTTCCCATTGACGCTGGAAGGCGCAGACGACGTTTCATCGCACGTCGGGAGTCGCGGTTCGGTGAGCTCCTGAGTCCAAACGGTCCTCAACAGTTGTGATCGAAGAAAGCTGAGGTCTAACAGCCCTGGCCCGACATCTTGGGATCGAGACCAGGTCACGCTATCTCAAAGGCTCGCTCGCGTCTGCTGAATCCGGCAAAAATCAAGGCCCGGCTCAGCGAAAGCTCCATTGGCGTACAAGGCAGCCTGTGGGGAGTTCATGCCTTCATAATGTCAATGTTTCATTGCTGCAGTGCTCTCCCGGTGTGGTGTGGATTGGCACCTTGGCGTTGGTGCAATCAAAGCGTCCAGCAGTGCCTGCCTGCCAGTTGGGGCGAGGCAGGCGAGAAATGAGCCGCTGGCATGATTAGCAGATTAGCAGCGGTGTTACCGCAGCTGTTACCGCGGTCAGGACAAGCCTCCAAGATTGCCTGGAGGAGAGTAAGGGGAGTTTTGACGTAATTTGAAGTGAGAGCTAAACACTTCTAGATGTGCTGCAGCTGCACTTGTACAGGGTGCATGGTTTGCAGCCCCACCACCTTGTATGAAAGTCGTTCGAGTATTAGTGAAGTTTTCTTGAATGAAAATCCTTTCTTGTCATAGCGTGTTTTGGTAGGAGTTCTGGTAGTGTAATAGCGCAGCACCAGCTTCTCAGTTGTTATCCAGAAGTTGCTGAGCTACCTGGCTTGCTAAGTCCCCAGAACTGGTGAAGAAGTCGTGGAGCTGCATTGCTCACTGGTTCAGGGCCGACCTCGAGGATGTCCCAGAATCATTGGCTTACTGGGGCTTGAATGGCTGAATTAGCAGGGAATACGGGAATAGAATCACCATGTCGTCCCTATATAATAGAGTCCCTTATTCCCTACTGACCCTCAGTAAGTTGATGGCTCGAGAATGCCAGGTCCGGACAGCCACCCGGGAGCGCGAACCAGCTCAATCAGTGGACTCCAGGTTGGAGGCAGGAAGTTGTTGTTTGGGTTTAAGGTAATTCCCTTACTAGCCCCGATATACACCCTTTTAGACCGTAGTAGTCTCCAGTTTATTTTCCATTATCCCTTTTTGCCCCTTGATTCTACCCCTATATTCCATACTAGTGGAGCGACGATCCGGAAAAGGTTGGGGAATGGGGGCGCAGCCGGGTGGGAAGGCCTGAGGGAAAACGCAGCACGACTTTTCCTTTTTGAAGCGGAAACGGGGGGGCGGGGCAGCAGGCAGTGGGGGGATAGGTGGGGGCCAGGGAGGGCAGAATTGAAGGTGAAGAACGATATGGCTGAGCATTTTTGGACAACAAACTCGGGCAGGAAGATCGAGGCGGCGACAGACAAGAGAGGCGCAGCCGCGTTTAGTCAAGACTTGCAGCATTTCTGCCATGTCACAATGTCGCGGCACTCTCAGCAAGCCCATGGGTAGTCTTAGTTTGCCATAGGCTCCAGGAAGCTGCAGCGGAGAAGGCACGCATCTCTGATCAACGTGGACGCGCAATCTGCCTGTCTTCCGGAGGTGGCGCGGAACATCGCCGTGAAAAATGCGCTCAGCAATGCTGACCTCAGCACAACCAAAAAGCCAAGGCACCAGACATATCATGTGTTACTGAGAAGCACCCTTGCTGCAAATAGCCATGCGCAGCAAACATACGTGCCAGGCCAAAGCGTGAACGAGTTTCCATCTTCAGCCAGCCTGCAAACTCCAACTTTTTTCAATCCGCCGCAAGCTTGTTGTGGAGCTGTAGTGCAGCTGGCTGTTGATGTACTCAAACCACAGCTGGGAAGAATGTGTTTGAAATTATCCGAGGCCAACCAGCACCCAGCTGCTAACAATGATGAGGATGTCGTTGTGGGCATGCCAATGATGGAGGACTTCCTCCACCCATTTGTTCGCAGCCTGTTTGCCAAGGCTGTTACAGCTGGGTCTGCAAGGTGTATGCATCCAGCTTTTCTTGGATCAGGGCAGTGTCATTCAGATTCGGATCGGGTGGAAATTTGCGCGTAGCTGGCCCTTCTCGGAACGCAAGGATAGAGGATGCATCATGTGAAGTGGAATTGTGGTCATGACACGATGCGGTGCTGGGAAACTGAATTAAGGACACGGCATAGAGACCTCTGCATAAAGATCAAGCCGTTGTACGTGATAAATCCTCCCATGGCGTAGCCACAACGGTTTGCAACGCCAATGCCACAACGCATGCCATTTCACGAGGACAGGCTTCTCAGCTCAGCTGGAAGCGACATGCGTGGCCCATGCCTTAAGCTTTTGCGAGACTGCACAGCAGAAGCTTTGGCCACTGTAAGGCAGAGGTCGCCTGCCGGACTGTGACCAAATGGAGGACTTGGCGCTTATGAGAGCACTTTGCAGCGCAAAGGACCCTAACCCTGTGCAAATCTGCAATGGGCTCTACCAAATGAGGAGGAGCTTCCGGCTTCCCAAGAATCTCCTGGGCGGACAAAGGCCGAGTCCCACAATTTGCGCAAGTCCAAGCTGCCTACGAGATTTGTTCGGAGCTCCATCTGCTTTCTGGCAGGACGAATCTGATTCAGGCTTGCCCGTTTCATTGCGAGCGCGAATCAATGCATCTAGACCTTAACATCATGCTCTTTCCAGAGTGGCCGTCAGGAGCCGCTGATCACGATGCTGATGGCTTCCTGGCAGAACCATCCAAGGCTGAGCCGTACTGAGTGCATTGTGCCTGCTTTGCTACATGCCTGTGACTTGTGTGACTCACGAGAGGCCTATTTCGAGGAGATGACAGCTGGCAAGTCTGGCCGGTTTGTTCTCGTGTTCGAGCATTTTAGTGTAGAGAAGTCCAACCTGCATAGCCTGCATAGCGTTCCACAGGAAACAATGGCCATCGGATCGGTCCTGCAGAGGCCTGCAATCTTGGAGGAATATTAAGGGCTATTGTGACCTTGTCGTCATGACGCATCAGCTTCCTACAAATCAGCAAATGGCCCTGGCCTAACAACTGGCCGACTTCTGATTGGCACGAGCAGAGATCCTTGCCAGCGTCAACACTGAACTTCGCTGATGACATTCAAAAAGAAGAGGCAACGCGCTCGACTCACAGCACAACACCAGCACCGTGTTGAGCAGAGTGAAGTTTTGGGGGAGCTCAGTGCATTTTGAGCCGGCATTTGAAAGCCAAGTGGGGAGCTCTATTTCTGCTTTTAAGGATCGTTCCATGCTTTAGTTGAATGCTTCCAAGAGTCCTACGAACCAGAAAAACAGAAGAGCATGATGCTTGCAGGCGCCCACAGGTCCTGGCACTGGCGTTGCCACAAGAGCAAGAAAGCCATGTGCTTACAAGCTGCGTGACATTATCCGTTCGCTGTTGTTCTGATCTGTGTTTTTTCAGCGAATGAATCGCAGGAAGCCAGCGGCAGGAGCCACTAAAGTGGAGGATGCTGAGGACTTCGCGCATGAGCTATCTTGGTTCACAGGCCGCGGCATCGCATGGTGTTTCTGAGGAGCCCAGGCCTCTAAGCCGGCCCATCAGATCAGGTGCGGGACCCTGTGCTCTCCAGCATAGAAGAACAACCAGGTTACATGCTTCAGGTTCAAAGCAGCAGGCAGGGTCCTCGATGCCAGATAGCATGGAAGCTTCAGGCCAGCAGACCTGAACCGCTTGGAGCTTGTTGGGTTGTGACTTTCAGCCAGGTGTAGGCGGAGATCATCCATCTCAATCGCCAGCCTCATCTGCGCGCGTCCCCCAGCTTCTTGCAGCAGCCGGCAGCCGGCAGCTGGCCAGAACCCAGACACTTCTGCACCCCGCAAGAGTGCTGTCCGGTGAGGCCCCTTCTGCCGCAAGAGCCCTCTGACGTGCAGAGCTTAGCTGGGCCATCCAAGCTTTGATGTCACAAGACAAGACATGACAAGACCATGTTCCTAGCGAAGCTGCAACGCATCATCGTGAAGTTGGGCAACCCTCGGCTGCATAAATGATGCCAAGGGATCGCCTTACCATGTGCCGGAGGATGTTGGATCGCACCAGGCTATGAATTGGAATTTTGCGACTGAAGAGGATATGGCTTCTGATTAGAGACGGGCTCTGGGCTTGCAATGTAAGGAGGTGGGATTCCTCAATCATTAATTGATTTGGGCTTGAGGGTGGTGGAGTTGAGAATGCTTGCAGGTTTAGGGTTTAGGAACTTAGTTTAGGAACTTAGTGCCAGATTTAACGGTTGGTTACAGCGGCATAAGATGGACTGCAGGCGGATCGGATAGGTCTCTGGATGGGTGTTTTCGGCAGACTTTCAAATATCAACGCCCACGGAGATCACTTTGCACCAGCTCTTAAGCCAGTGGGCGGATCGAAATAATTTCAGGAATCTTCGGACTATGTGTGACAGGAATCCACCGAAGCTCCGGACGCAGATGCCTCGCACCAAGAATTAAGCTCAACATACCCAATGCAAGCCTCCTCCTGATGGCTGATGGGGCTGACATACCTTGCTTGGCTTTTCATGGACTATTATCTGGTATTTCAGGCTTTCGCCAGTGTAGTTGGGAGGGACCAGGGCCCCTGCCATGAGTTTCGCAGAAGCACAGGCTGCGATGCCGCCTTGGCTGGGTGCTTGGATGCTTCATGAACACGGTATCTTGTGGAAGTGGGTTTGCTGAGATGCCATAGTGTTGCTGGCCACAACGTGCGCATAGCCGCAGAGAACGCAAGCTTGGGCAGATAGGTCAGAGGCTCCATCCGGGCGTTCCGAGCAGCTCGCTCCAGTTCCGCACAGGCTACTCTGAGGCATTATGTTGGAATAAGCTGTAATAATGCGAGGGGGGCAGTGAGGCTACAGTTACGCACCTATGTTGTGTCTCTTCATATTTAACCTTGCACAAGCACGGTGTCAGGCCCAGTAAAGCTGACGAAGAGGCGAGACCTCCTTCCGACTTTGAGACCTCAGATTCTTCCAATGCCTTGTCTCATGGGCTGTGAGGAGACAGCGGTGCTCCTTTCGCAGATCCAAACGCTGGGCGAAAGACTTGCTGCCATGGAGGATCTACTTTGGTAATCCTGAGTGTCGTTATCTTGCTGGTTCTGTCTGAAGCCTGTGATGCTTGACCGTGATTAACCTGCTCAATGTTGGTGTGCCCATCTGGTTGATGGGAAGTTTGGTGCGGAGGGAAAAGCCACACCCAGGTGACGTTTTTGTTCAACTTTATGTGAAAAGGAGGAGAAGCGCCGCTCCGATAGGCAGATGACAGAAAGGCAGCTTTGATGTCGAGCTTCAGTGCTCTGAGAATGACGTGACTAGACCGTGTTCAGGCTCCAGCAGCTCGTTCGAACCTGTGAAGGCAACCTGCTTACACTTGAAGCCGAGACAGCGTAAAGGATATCACCGCTGCTGTAAGGCCAGGGTGAGCTCATTTCCACGCAGCAGCAGAGGATAGAAGCCCAGGCGGTGCAGGGCTGACACTTGTGGCTCTGGTGATCTCTGGTGCTCGCAGATGTGTCAGACGGCTTCGAGAAATGGCAGGAGCAGCAGATGCAGCTCATGGAGGAGCGCCTCGCGCAGCAGGATGACGAGCTGGCGCAGATGGACAGCTGGTCTTGAAGCAGCAACTGTGACTCTAATTGACACACAAGCATGTGGCCATGTTTGTCACCTGGTGTGCGATTTGGCAGGATCAGCAACTCCAGGAGCCGCACAAGCAACAAATTGTGGCTCCACGTTTTGCAAGTCTGTGAAGCCTCAGGAGCAGCAGCTGCAGCTACAACAGCAGGCTCCTTGAATAGCGCATGTAAACAAAAGTTGCTACAGGCGTCTCAGGTGTCTTTGTGTGGAGGATCAGCGGCTTGAGCAGAATGATCAGCAGCTGAACGAGCACCAGCAGCAGCTTGAGCAGCAGGAGCCGCAAATTCTAGCCTTTCTGTTTTATGCGTTTGCCAGGAGGGTAGAGCAGGGTATAGCAGGGTCCATCTTATGCAGTTGGCACCACCTGTCAATGCGAGGCAGTGAGGGTCAGTAGTTGGTGGAAATCCTTCACAAACTTTGATACTGATGCTGCTACCGATCAATGAGTCGACACTTGCGCGAGGAGCGCGAGATGGAGAAGCAGACGTTGCTGATGGATGCGTTCATCAGTACGGCCTGATGGGATGGGGGCCTAATCATTTCGGGATCGTCCAAAAACCCATGTTTTAAAATATATAAGCACGGGGACGCATGATGCAAAAACACTGCGGGCGAAAGCTCGCGAAAGGGCGGCGAAAGGTTCGCGAAAGGTT
>CAJNIZ010043171.1:91600-117672 GCA_905231905.1 Symbiodinium pilosum
CCGCGAAAGGGCGGCGAAAGGGCTGTTTCTGGGAAATGGGATTTTGGACAACCCCCATTTGGATAACTGTACACTTTAAACGCTAGTGGCCGCCAGCACGTCCGCCTCATCATCGCGACTCGCAGGGAGGCTCACGGCCAGGACGCGACTTGCCATGGCGTTCGGGCGGAGGTGTCGGGCCAGAAGAGTGGCTGAGTAGGCCCATTGATGACAAGAGCGGAGGGAAGCGGGTGTGGCGAATACACAGCCATGGCATGATTTTAGAATATTTTTAGAGTCCCAAAACCCCTTATCACAACCAGATACCAGCCTAATTAGATGTTGCAAGGTTTCAGAAGCTGAGTGGGAACCCAGCAGGAAACAGATTCATCCTTGGGAAATCCTTGCTGTTGGTTCGTCGGATGTTATGAGCTTGATCTTGGGAGAATCTTGATGCATGCCTCGTCTAGAATCCGTGCCCGGTGACACAGCCAGTGAATAGAAACCCAAAGAGGCCGGCCTCCTAGAATCCCTAGCTGAGCCCTACACCGCATACATGGAGGTGTGTAGGACTATAATGTCATTGTAGAGCTACTTTTGAATTCAGGACTTCGGGCAATTAGGGTGTGGGTCAAGCAGAAGTTGTCTGTGTATGTTTTTCGATGTTTTTTGACAAAGCATGTAGACACCCAATACGCGCATGAACAGCCACGGGGGCCGATGAAGATCCTTTAGTGGAGCGGCATGGCAGTTCGGGTGCTGGGGGATGGGTGCCTGGGACGTGTCGTGTGGGGTTTGCGGAATGCGCGGGATCAAAAATCAAGGGGTAGTTCCCGAATGCTCCACAGACGGGTCCCCGTTTTAAGTCTTGGGTGCAGGAGTCGAGTCCAGGAGCGGTCCAAAATCGATGCCCGCATGTCTTGAAGCGTCCACAAGCGGCCAGCGGCCGTAAGACTAGTGTCGCACCGCTGGCTGTAACTAGTGGTGGAAACTCTCATCACTTTTGGACCATTGTTTCTTCATCGCATGTCAAAAGTGGGGGGACGAGGCCTCTCGTGGTCTCAATCCTCGTGGCTGTCGTTGCCATGACTTTTTGGACCGTCGTTTCTCGACAATCACCAAGAGTCACCAGGATGCCACCTCTCGGGTCGCGATTCCTATGATTGTCGTCACCTTTGGAATAGCCCCCCCTATCTAAGGATGTTAGGAGGGAGTCCCCGGAAGAAAATCTCCTATTTCCGAAGGGGGGGGAGTGGGTAGGGGTTTGGAACACGAGGAAATCGAGCCAACAACAGGAGGAAAACACTAGTTGCTGGCGTCTCTGCACGAAGCTCCGACTTTCGAAATTAGGGGTCTCCGATATGGACTCGAATATGCTATGATCCATATTATTGTAGGTCCCCCCAAAGGAGTGCCGTTGATTTCTAGACGCCCGCATAAATCCGCACTAGCGCATGTGAGCTCCGTCGCTACTGTGATACACCAACCGGCCCCAGGATACCACATGGTCACCCTTGCGGGGCTGCGTAGGCTGAGAGACGCGAGCTCAAACCCAACCTTAACGCCCATGGCCCAGTATAGCCATCGTCATCTTCTTTTTCATTATCATCACATATCATCACCATACGTCATGAGGCATCATGAGGGTTGATGATGGTTGATGCATTCAGGGAGGGTCAATTTACAAACATGCATGCCCAAAAAATCCTGACAAATCTGGGCCCTTCAAATCCAAAGAGTGCCCTGGGAGTGGTCATCTTATACAGATGCGCGAGCACTGCCCGAAACCTGGGGCCCGTCATTTCACAGAGCCATTCTTCCCTCACCGTTTACATGTAAAATTGGGTGTCCCTGGGTAAAGTGTGAAGGCAGTGGGGATATTCAGCCACCCGCCACTGTAATCAGTTCTGATTCTTTCACCCATTAACGCCCCCCTCCCAAACCCCCTCCAACTTAGACCACTCTTTCCCCCCATACCCAACCCTAAATAGGAAATTCCCTACTTCTCCACAACCCCGCCACCCCTGCCCCCTGGATACTCGTGGATAGGGGGAGGGTATCTTTTGGACCATCGCGTCGTCGTCGCGCTTCGAAAGTGCCAACAGTCATAGAGACCTTACCATCCTCAAAACTGCAGTCTCTTTCAATGTCGCGAAGTGTCGTATCAGGTGTAAATGGTGTAATGTGCGTCGTCTTATGCATTCGTGTTGGATTCGTCAATGTTCTTTGCTTCGTGTGATGGTGTTGTGCTTTCGTGTTGTGTGTTCCGATCGTCGGTTTGCTCGTGTTTTCGTGTCGAGTCGTCGTATCGTGTCGTTGAGTTGTAGCATCTTGGTGTCGTGCTTTCGTATCCTGTGTGTCTTGCCTCCGTTTCGTCCTGGTTGCGTCGTGCATTGCGTGTGTCATGCGTGTGTCCTGCTCTGTCTCTCCGTGTCTCTGTCTGTGTGGTTGATTGTGTTTGTTTGCATGTGCGTGCATCACATGTGAATACATGTGAGACGTGTTGTGTCCTCCTTTGAGCTCTTCGTGCCTTTGTTTCATCTCTTCTTGTCGAATGCCCCTGTTTTCGTGTCTTCGTACATTTTGGTTTGGTTTGGGAACCTGGAAAATGACCAGATCCTCGCCTCTTTATTTCGGATGCCTGTCAGCCGGAGGATGAGAATAGGATTTGCGTGGCACGTGTCTTACTTGGTTGAAAGAAGGGTCTGCAGACGAGCGATCTTCACAATCTATCCGAATGCACCATGTCTAGCCAGGCATCGTCTAGCAGCTCTGTGAAGCCAGCTAAACAGGCAAGTGCGCTGATGCAAATCACACGCGCACGACGGAGCAAGAGCATTCATAGAACTGGATCAGGCATGGCCTGAAGAGGACCTGCTGAGCGGCTGTACCTGGGCATTGCGCATTTGATTGTAGCCAGGAGGCCAGGACGGGTGCTGGAAATGCGGCGAAGAGGCCCGACCGCTTGCGCTTGCTCAATAACTTCACTTGCAAGCTGGCAGTTCGCACGAACCCCTCAACACCTTTTGGCATCTTGTAGCAACGTGTCAAGGTTGAGCGCCGAAGCTTGGAAAGATGGGCCGGAGGTTCCGTAACAAAATTTGTTGGCAAAGTCACAGTGAAGAAGGAGAGGAAGAGTCTGCTGATGAGGCGACCCGGGGCCCATGTCCGGGGCCTTTGAATGATGGCGCACGCAGCCCAGATTGATTCAGGAGGCAGGCCGAAATTTGAGCTGATCGTTTCCAAGATTGGCTTGACTAAGGCGGCAGTTGGCTCTGGCGGTGCTCTTGCTGGCAGTAGCAGCGAGCGACCTCTAGCGCGCCTGCCCAGTTTGCGTGGCCTTCCAGCGCACTCATCAAGCGGTTCCTGGTTTTGCCAAGGCTCTTGGCCGGGCAAAGGCACATGTACCGGATAGATCTCTTTGGCGTGTCTTTGCTGTGCCGTGCTGCCTCTGGAGGTTGACACAGGCTCGTCAGCAAAGCCGTCCACACAGACTCTTAGCTCAACATTTGGACGGACACTAAATAGGAACTGGCAGAGAAGTGGATGCCCTGTTGCCCTTGCTTTTGAAAAGGAAGCCTGGTGGACAGCTCTGGGATTCGGTGATGGAGCTTTGTGCGGAGAGACGCTTCCTAGAGGCCTACAAGCAGGCCTTCAGGGATTAGGGCAGTCAGGACCTGCCCTTCTTTGCCACATCCACTGTATGCGTATCACCCTGCAGGTCATCGCTGAGCCCGAGGAGACATGCTTGCTTCGGCTTATGAAGCATACAGGCGGATGTCTGTGACGTTGCAAAGTTGATTCTGTGCCACCGGGGCTGTACGCCGCTGAGTGTCTTGGATAAGAAAGGTCAAACTCCCAAGCTATGAGCGCGGTTTTCAGGGCCACGATGTTGCAGTTTCTGTTGTAGGTCCAATCGTGGACAGACTGGATGCCGAGAGCAATTCCAGACTGCCGGCGCCGCAGTCTAGCTGCACTCAAGCTCATGAATCGCACGAAGCGATCAGGATTCGGCGCCTGATTCACATCCTTTCCTCGCCAGCGAAGGTCTGCCCGGAGTCTGCCCTGCTCGTTTCAAATTCATTGACTTGTTGCCTAGCTGAATGCAGGATCCAGCAGCTACAAGCATCGAACAGATCTTCTCCTGGCTGTGGCAGGCGGGGCACGGCTTTCAGGAGTCTGCAGCAACTCATGAGATTCGCTTGCAACAAGACCTCATTCAGCGCGTGGCGACTGAAACGAAACATGAATTATTTGGCCCAGGAACTTCTACCATGCTTCTTGTAACAAGGTTCACGGATAACTTGTTGTTGTCCCCGAGCTGATGTTCATGCTTGCTTGATGCTACTGCTGGGACGAGAGGAAGCCCCTCCTAAAGTACATGTTCGGAAATCCTCCTGAGCCGCTGCCATTTTTTGACATCTGCCAGGCTCTGAACCAGGGCATACACTTCACAGCGTCTCAGGTGGAAGATTTGGTCTCTGCACTCCAGAAAGCCCAGACCTGAAACGAAATCGATTTGGTGTGTTGGCTATAGACTCGCAGAACCCTGACAGTTCATGAATGCAGCCCCGTGGAAGTCGGCACAGAAGCTGGCTTGCCTGTAGAATGGTGGCTCGAATTGTGTCTGAGGTTTCGTCTGCTCAGTCGCCACTAAGTGCGCCTGAAAAGGCTGAGGCCGCCCAGCTGCTGCAACAGGCCTCGCTGCAAACGTCTTTGAGCTTCTGCGTGGATCTCCACGTTGCCAGGTCTCTGCGCATAGGCGAGCTTGAGGTCGCCTTGCCGCCGTCCTGCGGATGCGTGAGCCGGTACACTAATCGCAATTTGCCACTGGCTGGTGCACTGGTCAGTGGGTGCGTTTGTTTAATTTATGTTGTTTCACTTGGCTACTAGCTGCTTGCTAGCTCTTGCGACAAAGAAGTGCGAGAATCTACTAATTACATGAAAAGGTTGGCCAGCAAATCGACTACCTGCTGCATTGCTCTTGAAACTTTCTGTGGAATGGGGTGCGCCTTCAGCAACAAGCAGTAGCGGCGCTGCTGGCACATGTGGCTCCATCAGAACGAAGAAGTTGGAAAGCACGGTCACCTCAGGGGCAGCCCGGGCCCTGCTCTTGTGACATCGGGTAGGCTTCAGGGCCACTGCGACTAATATCATTATTCTTACTACTACTACTACTACTACTAGTCTACTACTACTGGAGATAATACGAGGCAATGGGAGCGAAGCCTTCAAGGGGTTTGTCCTCCCAGGAGCACCGTCCTGAGAGCGCTGCGATACACCAAGCTTCTGACATGCTGACCAGACCCATCCAGATCGAGTTGAATAAGCATTTATTGTTTGTTCAACAAACATGCTTCAGAGAACATGAGCTCAGGGACACATGAAGCAAAAATACTGCTCGCGAAAGCATCGCGAAAGGGCTTGCCAAAGGTTTATAGATTTTGTAGCTGGGAGAAGGAAAAGTGGCCAACCCCATTTTGGGCCACGTGCAATGATGCGTGCAGAAGGGGCTTGAGTGGTCACCTAGTGACTCGCCTAGTGACCGAAACGGCGAGGGCTGCAAGATTAATAAGCTTCATGGATGATGCATGATGTGTTGACAAGCAGGGTCAGCTTGCCGGCAAAATTGATAGCCAGGTTAAAACAGCCGCTGCTGCCACTGACAACCCATTGCGCGGAGCGGGCCTGAGCCAATTCTGATCAAGATGTTAACCAGACTTGCGTTGACTCAAAATCGGAATGTCCAAAGGCCTACAAGCCAGAAGGTTGGAAAATGCCTTGGCATGCAGCAAGAAGAGAGACGTAGCATGAGAAGCTCGTGAAAGTGATGCAGGCAGCTGGCTGAGTACGCAGCCTCCCCAAAGTGGAGGAAGCCAACCCTCAGCTCCGGCCAGCTTCAAGGCCACCAATCGAAGAATCCAAGCTCCCATTAGTGGGATTTGAGAAATTCTCAGCTGGGCTCAGGCCGGCAAGCCAAGAAAAACCAGAGATTTCATCGACGGCGAGATAACTCTGCGTTCTACGTGCACTAGGCCTCATCGCTCACCGGCAGTCGTCTTTTCCGCGGCTTCGCTGTTTGCATCGAGGCACGTATGGGATGGAGAGAGCTTCGACCCGCGATTCGTCACTGAAGAGCAGACAACTCATGCTATCAGTGGACAGGCCGCTTCAAATTTGATGGGTTCTACGGGTCTTGCATGCCGCGCATACTTGTTGCCTGGAGCTTCATCTCCTGCACAGTTCCATGGCTGTGGATTGTCTGCAGGTGGCAACCCTCGTATGCCGCTATGTGGACGAGGGAAGACAGGGAGGGAAGGCCATACATGGTGGCATGCTTCAAGCCAAAGCTTCCGTCTACATGTAGCTGCAGGTAGCTGAATCCAGTGACCTTGAAATTAGCTGCATGTGCACGACACTGGCCTGCCAAACTGGGTGCCGCAGAATGTTAGCCTTTGGTGCCAGATGTGCCAGGCTCGGGAAAAGAGCAACGACGACTTCCATGAGGTCAGGAATTGAGAATTTGATGCCTTTCTGTTCGAATCTGATCCCCACATTCCTTAAATGCACGAAACGCCGGCTGAATTTGTCCTAGAACCTGCAGCTGCGGATCTTGCGCCCCTATGCAGGCCTCATGCAACTTGAGATTGTGTTGCAGGATCACTTCCTGCGTCGGAGATGGTGTTGCTGTCCCCGCAGAAAAAAGAAGCCCGATCTGTCCGAAGCCTGGAAGTTCGTCAAAGCACTGGCTGTGATCCAAGCCGAATCGTGAAGTGAGTTCGTGCGACTCACAGCGCTGAGGTCGCATGAGGCTGTCTTGACTTTTCTCAATGATATTTCGGACTCCCTGTATTTTTGCAAGCAGGCAGCGCGGTGTCAACAGAACTTTGGCAGCGGCATTCAACTATACTAGACTTCCGACCTCAGGTGGTTGTTTTGTGTGCAATTTACATCGAGCGCTTGATTGCGCAAGTCTTGGCCTCACAGTGTCGAAATTGCTTGCAGTAAGTTCGTCAACCGAATCCCAACAGTACTGTCCGGTGCACCAAGACTGACACAGTGCTGACGGTTGGCAACTGGCGCTCACTTGTCACCGCCGGCCTACTAATTGCATCCAAGGCCGATGTGTGCTGGTTTCTGTAAAGATGATTACTAGCACTACCACTACTACTACAACGACCACCACGACCACCACCACCACGACCACCACCACCACGACCACCACCACCACGACCACCACTACCACGACCACCACCACCACCACCACTACTACGACTGGTACTACTAGGCTTGCCAGTGGTGAAAGTGGGGCTTCGCACAAAGTCTTAAAGAAATTGCCCTCCTTTCCCGGCTTTTTCACATTCCGAAAAAAATATACATATATATATATATATATGTGTGTGTGTGTTTTCGCGCAATTGAGCACAGAAGACACGTTTTGGTGCGGCCACCTGTTCTTCGTCTTTTTTACCAATATTGAGTCACCCCAACAGTCCAGGGCGCCCCATTAGTCCAAGGTACGCCCCAAGGAGTTCTGGTTTAATTTTATCATCACCCCATTAGTCCGGGGTAATTACAGGCCCTATTTGTATTTTTGATTTTTGGTTGGCAGTCTACAAGATTGGACCGTGAGCATCCTCCAGTTCTCGCTTCAACTTCCGGATATCCTGACCAGCCGGGGACGCGCTTGTTTACTCTTTGGTCGCATGCCCCGCATGCCACACAATCGTGACGTCATTTGCCACAGTTGCGACCTTTCGTAATTGATCGTTTCATACCCGACTATTCCTGGAGCTAGTGTGAACGACGCACAAGTTTCATGTTGTCCTTTGTCAGACATGTCTCGCAGAAATCGCTTCAAAAAGTACGAGGGCAAATGAGCCCATGTGAAACCCACAGCTTTTTTTTAGCCCGGCAACGTCACGAAAACGCACCCTCAAGAACTTGACCGGCGGCTATTAGTACTAGTACCAGCACCAGCACCAGCACTAGTCACCGCCGCCACCACCGCCGCCACCACCACCACCACCACCACCACCACCACCACCACCACGTACCACTACCACAACTTTTTGACCACCTGGTCTGATGTCTAAGACATTTAGAGGTTTGCATGCCTCTTTGCATGGGGGGGCCTCGCGTGGTTCCCAGGCGAAACCAACAGCGACATGATCTCTGAATATTGTGGTAGGGAGATCCACGCCCAATTTTAGGCACCCCCCTTAAGAGTTTCCCAGACCTGGACTAAATTCTGGAAGTGCGTGTCATGGAACGAGACGATTTCGAAAGTGATTGAGTGGGGAGTTGTCAGACATAAATGCTGAACAAGGGGCGTTACAAGGGAGTTAGGGTCATTATGCGGAATCATACTTTCAGGTTTCTTAGATTTCCAACAAACAGCAAAGATTTCAGGCGTTTTAGTCTTTCTTTACGGAAAGTTGGGAACGATAGAACATCAACAGTTAAAGTTGCGTGAAAGAATATCACAGCGACGTTTTGAAGTCGCCCTCTGATGCGTTTCCCGCGGGTGGATTTTGGAAATCATGTTGATGATTTGCCTTGCCTAAATCCAAGAGGGAAGATTAAAAAAGGCAACACGCAATTTGAGACAGTGAGTTGCTTCCTCAGGCAGTGTGCTTACACTATGGCATTATGGGTTCGTGCATTCAGAGCACGCGTGGCACGCACATTCTTGGGGTAGGCGCTCGCCTTGGAGTATCTTCAGAAATCGTGATGTCAACAGTCCCGCGGTGCTTGTGCGTTCGTTGACCTCGTGCTGCCTCGCGCAGCGCCATGGAATAGACCAACTTCTACCATATGGACTGAGGTGTTTTGATCCGTTTCACCAGTTAGATGCCCCGCGTCGTCTTTGATTGTTGGAAGCCCTGCTTTGCAAACACCACAATGCCTCAAAGCCTCAAACGTAGCGGCAGATTTTCAGCATGCTGCCCCCAGAATGTGAAGGCCGCCTTTTCCTCCCTCGTGTACTTTCTGGAATTGTTGCGATAGGTTGTTAAGCTTGTCATGGTGATCTTTGCCGTTCGTCACCGGTAAAATCTCGACAAATACATCTTCGAATTGCGTTTGGTGCATGATTTCTAAAAGTCACCCACTTGGAGAATATTAGCAATGAATTGTACCCGGTGTTTAAAAGGACGTAGTGGTCCCTCTGCAGAATCAAAATTGATTTGGGTGTGCCAGACCTTCAAGACTGGAAGTATGAGATGATAGAAGAACAATACAAGCACGTGTCTGAGCTAAGGTTTGCCAGGATGTTTAACTCCCTACCTGATTTTTCAAGGCTGGTCTTTGGGGCCAATCTCACGGACTCCTCCTCCTACTCCTCCTCCTCCTACTACTACTACTACCACTACTACTACTACTACTACTACTGCTACTGCTACTGCTACTGCTACTGCTACTGCTACTACTGCTTCTTAGGGAATGCAGCTCCAGAGTGAAGCGTGTGAAGAGTTGACCCAGTTGCTCTCCAGGTATGGGAAGATATCCACCCTTGGAATGCTGACTTTGAGGAATGCCTCCTTGAAGTTGCAGGTTCCCGGCTTTTGAAAGCGCTCTAGAATTCGTGAAGGAAAACTGATCAGATGCCTGCAAGGAATCCGCTACAAATCCGGCGCACTTTACCGCTTGGAGTCTATGTTCTTGCAGAAGCTGCAGTGCGAGAGCTCAGCTGACTGAAAGTTTCGGCTGGACAGGATGCATTTGGCTGGGCTGCCAAGCGAAGTACTTAAGGTGGAAAGTGTTCGTGGATGCCAAGATCTATGCTGCCTACTTCTTCTCCTTGATGGAAGGAATAAGGCAAGGATGCGGTCTTCCTCTCCTAGTTCTCCAGCAGCTGGAGTCACTACTTCAGCCTTCATGGAAGATGTGCAGGCAGAACAGAAGCCAGAAGTTGAAGCAACGGTCGCAGAGGCCAAGGCAGCGTGCCTGGAAATGTATTTTGAAGTGTTGCGCGTGGTGTGCGGAGCCTGGGAGTGCCCTAAACTAATTACGAAAGCTTTTCTGAGCTTTCGTCCAGGTCCAGCTTTGCTGATCTGTACTAAGGGGGTGTGGGGGAGGGGAAACCCCCAAAAGTGGTCAAATTTGGCCGTGTTTCGCGGGCCAGACCCAGCGGCAGGAGGGTTTTGGGGAGGCCTACTTTCGAGCCTCGAAAACAGGGGTCACGAAAAATCTGTTCATGTCCGGTTTTGGGGTGCCGTGGAGGCCATTTGGGACGCCAGATGGCAGGTTTTTGGGCACGTTGGAAGCCGTTCTTGGGCGCGCGGAGGCCGTTCGCGCTCCGCCGCTTCATGAAAAAATGCACGTGCTGGTATGCACCCTGCTTGAAAGCTTTCGNNTCGTCCCCTCCCCGTGGGCGCAAGTTGGGTGAAGATGCCGTGCAAAGTTCGCATTCAACGGGCGAATCTCTCAAGTCATAGCATTTTGGCAGCATCCCTGAACTGCACACGTGCCTGCGTGCCTCTGCACCTTGCCAGCTCAGGCACTATTCTGACGCGCTCTCAGTCAACTGACGCCTCACAGCCTCGGAGCTAACTACGCTTGGCTGCCGTTCTCCTCAATCTTTGCCCAAGGATTTCGCTTCAATCAAAGAGGTGGGCGCTTTTGCATACTAGTAGCTGACCCACATTTGTTTCGTAAGATGAAGTACTTGCAAGCTTGGAAGTATCGCCCCTGATGAAATGGGTGTTCTTGGGGATTCTAGCGGTCCTTGAGGGCAAGTGTAGGTAGCGGCCGCACTAGAGGCTCCTGGTTTTTCCGTAGGCCTGCTGCTGCAGGAGAAACAGGGTGCCTCCGTAATTGGCTCAATTAGGAACAATCCCACGCCAAGGCTCCCCAAACTGTATGACGCTCTTACAGCTCAACATTTTGTACTCGGAGATAATGGTCAGATAGCTTCGGCCGCACTCATCACACGGGGCCTGAGCTGATCTGCTTTGTTCTTGCCGCGGATGCTCTTCTGAACTTAAATTTCGTCACCGGAGGCTGTTGATCTTTCTTGTGGTGTTGCGATTCTTATGACTATGCTGCGCTGCTTTCCTCGCAACCCCTTGAAGAAGGTGAGTCAAAGGGGAATGGGAAAACAAGGTGCTGGTAGCACAGGGCAAACATGTCATTTGCGGCCATGTCCAGTGTGATCTTGCTGGCGAGGTGTTCCAGACATAAGACGTTTGAGTGCAGCAAGCAGATGCTTATTGAAGCCTAAGTGAGGAAGGCGGCAAGGCAATTCGGTCCTGTTGACAGATGGACAATGTTTGGGCCAGGACGAACAGTTTGCCGAGACGGACTCAGAGTTGGATGTGGAAAGGCTGCTTTCTCCTTGTTTTTTTCGGCAGTTTCCCTAAAATCGGGGATCCCAATATTGACCCATAAACACTTTAATAATACTTTAATTCTATAATCCTTATTGGGCCCCCCAAAAAGGTACCTCTTATTTTTGTGAAACTACCACGCGTAGCTGCCCCAGGGGAACCTTTCCACGCATTCCACGCAATGCTTTGGAGGGGCCTGATGTCTCCAGAGCAGCGTGGTACCTCAGAGCGGAGGACGGGCATGATTGTACCTTGCCGAGGTATCTGAAGCTACTATAGTATGTTGGGGTCATATTATAGAGATAATGGAAAAGAAAATGGAAACTACTATAGTATATTGGGGTTTCATCTGAAGTTACCCATATAACCTACACAAATAGCAAAACCTGCAAAGGGCTTCTTGTGGCCTGAGTGGTGATGTGGTAGCAGCAATTTTCCTGGCCAGCTCCAGCTCAATTGCATCCTCAGCGTTGGCGACCAAGCTTGTGTTGCTGAAAGTTGCTCTTCAAGCTGATGGCTCCTGCGTTGCTGTGATGCAGAGAAGTTGGCCTGGCACAGGTCGCCAGACATGCGGTGCAGGGAAGAAGTTGACAGCTCACACAGTGGCTCGGTTTTTCAGTAACTTTCTACCAGGTGGCTCAATGCCATCAATCTCAGTTGACGGAGTCTGGTGACCGGCTGATGTTGACCTCCGGAATTTGGTAGACAAAGGGACCGAATTCTATAGTCCTGGGAAGAAATGTAAGAAGAACCTGAGCTTCAGGTGGATCCCTGCATAGTGCGCGTGATTGCTGGCGTCTTGACGCAGGACAGGGACATCAGGAATTCCCTGCGCCTTTGAAAGTCCTGAACATCCGGTTTGCTGCACAAGCCTGCACGAAGCAGTGACAGTTCTGTTCCTGTAGCAGGAAATCCGCACATCGGATCACTGCGGCTGGATGCACAGTTTTCTCATGCTTCCTTCAATCTGTGACGGATAGTTGATCATGGGACAGCTTGGCAGGCACGCTCCACGCGCTTTGGCTCCTTCCCGACACATTCCTCAGAGCGAGGCCGGTTGTGAGCGCAACTCTGTCACGAAGTGGGGACGTATGGAGATACAGATAGGAGCTCCTTTGGGCACACCGGTTGGCTTCACGGACGACAAGCACGTCACGGCCTTGGCATGCCTTGGCAGTGCTTGCAAAGCATATGCTGAGGACTTGTCTGTCAGCATTGATCGGATGTGAGGTTTGGACTTCCGAAGGGTCGCCATCCAGAGGCCAGTGAGAGTTGCCAAGCGCGACCAAGATCGCCAGACTAAAGTGAACAGGGACAACAGCCCTCACAGTGCTAGGCGCTCACGCTCTCCGGAGCGACCGGAAGTCAGCTCAAGTCGGAACTCCTGCAATACTTGAAGAAGCGTGGAGAGGAGCATTTGACAAGTAGCATGTTGACATTGTTCGACCATTTATCAAGTTCCAGCATTGCAGCAAGCATCACTTGTCAAGGAGAAGACTGGAGCTGAGGCGGGCGGCGGCGGTTCATGCATCATGTAGCAGCTACTTGCGTACCTTATGTCTTGTGTGGCCGAGATTCGCTGCCCTTCTTTGGTCGCAAATCCTGAATGATCTTGGCTGGGGCGCATGAGTTGGTGCGGCTGAGACAGCTGGGAGGCCGAGGCCCGCGGGCTGAGCATCCTGGAGGAGGCTACCTGCAGCCACAGAGAGGTAATCTATATCTAGGAACTCACAAATGCGCAGGAGGGCGTGTGGTCGGACAATTCTCCCAGCAAGTGACGCGCATGTCATAGTTTGTGGCATGTAGCATAGGTTGGAAGGATTCAGTTGGGAGCCGCGTGAACTTTTGCAATGGGCAGCCTGCCTCTCACATCCTAGATAGCTTACAGGGCGACATGGTCAGCAACATTGTCGAGGAACCATATAATTAGATCACTGGTTCTAGACTTTCCTTGCACAAGCAAAGCACGTCATTCTCGGGCCAATGCGCGGCCACAGTCCTGCTGGATCCACCCGAGTCATTAGCAGCCGCCCGCTTGCACGGGCAATAAAGCGCAATAAACGTCACGTGCCCAACAGAAGGCACAGCTCTGCAATGCTCTGCATGCGGACCTCGGCAGACGCAAGGACTACTTCGTTTCAGTCAGTTTTCTGCGTGCAAGGCTACTTGTCTCCAAGCAAAGTGCTGGCAACGCGTGCAGCTGACCAGTCCCTCAATCTGACCGGGCTGTAACCACATGCTAGCTGCTAGATACACACAAGAAGTTCGATGCTTCGAAAAGCTACCTGCCTTGCCATCCCATCGGTTTGTGACTCATGCGACGACTTCATGAAGATGTTTTGCCTGGCCTGCTCAAGCTGTCAGAACATCACAAGTGAGCTTGCTCAGGCGGCACACGAAGAGCTCAAGCATCACAACGAAAGCATGACAACCAGAAGTCTTAGTTCCGGCCAGACTGCGAACGTGACATGTAGCAAACTCTCCACACACTCTCACCATCATGCCATTGACAGCGCTGGGCTATGCAGTCCCTCCGCAGGTGCTGGTGTGCTTTTGGTTCCCGAGCCGAACTGGATATTGACTCCGCTTCACACACCTCCGATAACGCAGGGCCCGGCAATGCTCCAGCACCCATCAGATGATGGCAAACCTATGCCCTTTCCTTCGCGCGTTGACTCAATGCTCCTGTCTGAGGACCAATCAGCATTAACATGACGTTGGCTTTGGCAAAGCGCCTCACCTTGAGAAGTTATGATCCTTACAGCATGCCCAGGTCGATGGACGTTGTGAGGCCGAAGGACGTCCCGCGTGGCAGAATCTTGTGTGAGAAAGACTACCAGCAGGCCTTGCACAGCATAACAGCTACGTCGAGGCGTTTCTTGCAGCTGTAGGGTGCCTTTCAGGCGCTGCTGGCACATGACATTGATGGAGCTCTGCCATCGCCCTGAGCCCAGCCCCGTTATTCAGCATACATCCTAGACCCCCCAAATGCTGGCATTCTTCAAGTGGTTGAAGCAGCAAGTCAGGTTCATGACGCAGAAGCTCCATCTAGATGGTCCTCCACACAAGGCCCACTAAGCTGTGAAAGGCAGATTGCAAGTATGTACTGCAGCATGTCAGGACTTCATCAAAGGGTCCATTGCGAAGAGCAGCTACCCTTCAACCCACAAGCAGGAAGATCTCTCCTTGACAACTCACGATGTCGATGGTGCCCAGCCAAAGGCGGGACGTCCTGATGAACCTCACAGTAATGCGAGAGAGTGAAAGTCAAACTGATGAGGGTAGCTGCATGAATCTGCACCAGCATGAAACATGGGCCAGTATTCGAGTTCATTGCACCCACAAGTGCCTGTTGGCTCTTTGTGGCAGCACTTTCTGCTTTGGGCCATACTGCCTGTAGCTGTATTTAAGGGATGTTGTGTTTCAAGCTCCTCGGAGCTGGAACCAAGGCCCTCCATCCAGGCTCTGTCAAACACATGCGCTCTGTAGACACTGCCACGGCTCCGCATGAGGGGTGGGACGTGGATAATGCATGCTCTTCGAGCGCATCACAAGAGCTTCCCACAGCCACATAGGAGCATGCTGCACATTTTAGCGAAGAAGATTCGCAGATGATGAAATCGGCCTCCCTTGCCATGTGAAGGCAAAAATCTTCAAGACAACCCGGCAGACAAATCCACTGACACCCAGGTGCCTGCTTTGCAGTAGCAATACAAAGCTCGGCGTTGCTGGTATTGAAGCTTTTTCCAGCCCGTCCCCTCCCATCCCATCAGACTTTCCTTTGGTGCAAGGTACAACTTGCAGTCAACTGTCGCGGACACCCCACAACCATCGCCAATGCGCATGCACGAGCAGATCCCACGCAACACCATGGACTTCAAGGCATCACAACTGGAGTCAGGCTACCTGCAAATTTGCTTTGGGTTCTGAATGGAAAGGATACAACAACCTCGCGAATCCCGACGAGGGACGGGTGCAAGTTGCGAGTCTGCAAGTCTCTGGCATGCGCAATGCATGCGCAGTGTGCAGGACTACAATTACAATCCAGCCGAGGGTCATGATATTCAGCAGCTTGGATGCAAGCAAGAATATTGGGAACTACTATAATGGGTTATATAGGGATTATATTAGCGTTATATTGGGGGTTATATTGGGATAATGGAAAAGAAAATGGAAAGTACTATAGTATATTGGCCTTCTGCGACAAAAGCCATCGCCTTTAAGTGTCATAATAACAATAATAGCTATAACAATAACAATAATAACAATAATAGTAATAGTAATAATAGTAGTAGTAATTGTAATAGTAGCCTTGAGTGACATGAGCTGAGGATGTCGCAGCCCAACATCCGAAATCGAGTCAGCGTGACCACGCCGCGAGACACTCTCAGGAGTGTCTTTCAGAAGCTTCCAACTGCGGAATGATCCATATATAATCCCTATATAATATAGGAGTTTCCATTTTCTTTTCCAGTATCCCACTATTAACCCCAATATGACCCCCATTTTGAATCAGATTCATGTGCTGAAGGACCTTGGAGCGGTCAGGGGAACGGATCCTGTCCGGGAAGCACATCAGTTCTGGCAACAGCACGATGGCGCCGGACTACAAAGCCCAGACCCTGATCTCTGAAAGGAGTCACAGCCCGTACTGTCTAGTAAGAACTCGCAATGGTCCATTGGCATCTGGATGCAAGACATGGAATCCCATGCCGTGTTTCAGACCACGCCTGACGCATTCCAAGAGAGGTGCCGTTCGAGGATACCCATGGTTTGCAGCATGGCCCATGAACCTCACCCTAGACCCTAAACCATGTCAATCCTCAACCTTGAACTCTACGCATCCACACAACTCCGCATAATCCACATTCTCATGTAGCGCACTGTGCTCCGTGATGCCATGGCACGGCCTTCAAGCCCTTTTGCCCAGCGAAGGTGCCCAGTTAAAGCAATGGCAAAGCGACATCCAACGAGGTCCAACAAGCATGCAATGAGTGAAGCAGGCCTTCGCCAGCGAGGCGTGTGCTTGATGGCTGATGGCCTCGAACATCAAAGCTGCAGCCTGGGTGTCCTGCAGTAGCCCAGTGCTTCGTGTATGTGTGCCGAGCCTTTAAAAAAGGTGTTTATTCGAGTTCGCCCTGGGCGACCAGCTCCAGGCTTCAAGGCTCATGGCAGAATATGGCAGATTGAATTTTTTTTCTGCAGCTACGAATTTCTGTTGCTGGAGGTTGACGAGGAGAGGCGGACGCTGGTCTTTGAACACGAGAAAACATCGCTCGTGTCTCAAGCTGATAGTGGATACTTGCGCATGCCAACCTGGTGGAACAAAGGCCCGATTATGACGTGAACAATCAGAAGGCGGCACACTCCTTCCAGTTCGATGGAGCTCGGCTCCTAGCACCGGCACGTTTGGACAGGTCATGGAATGGGGTAGCAAGCAGTTCAGCTGGAAAGTGTGTGTCAGGTTCTTGGTATGCAGATCAAGCAGCAGGAGGTCCTGGACGTCATTGCAAAGCCAGTCATTGAGGTGCCTAAGCTCTGGTGAGTTGCTACGCCAACCCCGATGCAATGCCTGGCTGCAGCCAGGATGTACTTCAAGGTGTCAACGGCACAATATTCGCCTATGGCCAAACAGGTCTGGGAGGGTGACTTCCTGTTGATATACTGAAACAGCAACAGACCATTTGTTCCCTTGAGGCAGCGGCAAAACCTTCACCATCACTGGCGGCGCTTCAAACTATGAAGATCGTGGTTTGATTCCGCGTACGATCCGGCTCATGTTCGAGGCCGCGCAAAGGCAATGACAATTGCCTGGCAAAACTGCTCAACCTTGAGGCCTTTCGAAAAGGGCCGGCACAATATCGCATGTACATATCTTATCTGGAGATCTACCAGGACTGGTTGCCATCGCTCGTTGAAAAATTAGCGTCTGGACAAGGGGCAAAGGCTTTCCGGCCTTCTCACTCGCGGCCTGAAGCCTTGCAACCTTCAATCCAGGACAGCGGGTATGATCTCCTACGCGATGATAGTGTCAGCACCTCAGCAGCCAGTCTGTGAAAGGCTTGACCTTCGTGTCGCAGCCAGGTCCGACGCCTGGAAGATTTGCCAAAGGTCGTGTTGCGCGAGGCCATCGAACGATTTGGATGTCGGTACAAGAACACATTTTCTCCTGCAGGATGAGGACGGCAATATGCATCTGCGCAATCTTTCGGTGAACCTGGCGGCTTCGGAAGAGGTGGAATCAGAGTGATCTTAACCTGCAAGTTGCAATTCATAATTCAAGTGATTTGGGTATCAAAGCTCTCTCATAAGCTCGACTGTCTTGTGTGGTTCCCTGCGGTCAGCTATCGAGACAGGATGCGCTCAACCTGCTGTTTCTCGGCGACACCAACCGCGTTGTTGCTGCCCTTGCCCAAGTTGTGTGACATCCACGCCTCAGCCATTCTAGTTCATCACATTGTCTACCGCTAGGAGACGCCCATGAACGATGCAAGTACGCGCTCGCACTGCTTGTTCATCATCTGGGTCGACTCCACACAGTCCGGGAGTGACGTCTGTGACCGAAAAGTTTGGTTGCCATCTCACACCTTGGGTTTGCTGAAAGAAGTGCTCTAAGGTTGTACGACGGTCAAAGCTACACTTGGTTGACTTGGCTGGCAGTGAACGTGCCAGATATCCCAGACTGCGAAGCAAATCATGCTGGCTTTCTGGGGCAGCAGCATGTGTCCAAGGTCTCACAGACTGGGGTTGACGGAAAGCTCCTGCAGGAGGCGAAGGCGGGCTGATTGCCTGGAACTTTAGGCAGGCTGCGCAAGCGCTCGGGAAGTGCAGGCTATCAACCTTTCGCTTCACTACTTGGAGAGGGTCATCGTTGCCTTGCACTCACGTTCGAAGGGTGTGCAGGCCTTGCTAACGTGACTGGATATTCTACAAATTTCATTCCATGGCTGGTGAATGCTGGTGACGATTTGCCTTGCCGGTAATGAAGGCACACGTGCCCTACCGCGACTCCATGATGACCAGCGTCCTTCGCGATTCCCTGGGGGGCAATTGTTTCTGCCTCATGCTTCATCATTCCCCATGCGTATTGTTTTTCATTTTCCGAGGTCGCACAACAATGGTGGGTTGCATTGCTGCAGAGGCCAGGCTGCTCACTATGAACTGCTGCAAGAAGGGAATTGTCAAAGCCTGCAGGCATCCAACATTCCTGAGTCCATATCCACTTGCCGCCACCTGGCTGCAAACCTTACTCATCTTGCGCCTGCTCTTTCGGTTGAAGCCGCATGGCAGGCTTTGCGCAGCGAGTTGCTCAGATCACAAACAATGCTCGGGTAAATGAGGAGCTTTAGAAATGTTTGAAGCATACACCGTTTTGGCCGTGGTGTGTCTGTGCTCAAGGAGCTTGATCCGAATCTACTCATCTCCAGACTGAAGAAAGAAGTGGCAGAGCTTAAAGAAGAGGCCGAGAAGCCTTGAAATGAACCAGTCTCGACTTTGGGAAGCAGTTGCTGTCACAATGCCAGCAAGTGATTTGGACCTTCGAACATAACCCGCATCGGTCAGGTGAAAGTGGCTCGTTCAAGCAAGGATGGCCAAGAAGCCGAGGCCGAATCTTCCATGAGTACAATAATATTCTAGTATTATAGTAATATAGCAGTATAAGAACTGTATAAAATATTGTGCTGTAGTATTATGATCTTTCATGTGAGAATTTTGTAAGCTTCTTCCACTGGTTGCCCGAGGCGCTAAATTCAGATGCAATCGAGCAGTGCAGGGCTCTTGTCCAGCAATACATATCCAAGGGCTCCAGCCCAAGAACAGCTGAGGAACACAGCTGAGCCATAGTCTAATCACTCTGTAAGGAGGTTACATGGGGTTTAGGTTCTGAACTCCTTAAAGGGGGTTGTATAGGGGATTATGTAGGCTACTATGGGGGTTGTTAGGGGGGATACTAGGAGTTTAGACTATAGCTCAGCTGAGACTGCAGCCTGAAGTGCCTTGGTAAGACAAGCAACTGCCCCTAGGCGCGAAGTCTGACGAGCCGTTCATGTGCGGCTCAATTGAAAGGCTTGGAACCTGCAGTGGATAGAACACTTACTCACGAACTTCATCCATTTAAGGTCACGTGTCGCCGGGGGTAGGTGCAAGTCCTGGCAGGCTGCGTGCGTCCTTTCGAATTCTGCGGGATATGTGCCTGGACGGGGAAGGCACACTTCGCTCGCATGCGCACTCTTGAGTTTCAGAATTGCTGTGAACTGACGCAGAATCCTTTTCAGGTCAGCACGGACAAGAAACGGAAGCAGATGCAGGTGAAAGAATTTGATGCTGCACTTAGCAGGTTGTCCAGTGTAGGCAAAGAGCAATTCTCTAGGACATTTTGCTGCGTTGGAGTCCGAGATCAAGAAGCTGAAGTTGGAGGTGGAAGTACTGGCTTCCCTTGCACGCGTAGAGTGTGACAGCGTCGCTGGTAACCCAAGGTTGCTCAGCGCGATCAGGACCCTTGGCACATTGTCAGGCAAAGCAGATCAGCAATCTGCAAAGTTGGAGAGTCCCAACTTCGCAGGAAATCGCAGTCATGGTGAAGATGCTCACGAAACAGCTTGCGCCTAAATTCTGGCTACAAGGCTAGCCCTTGCGCCAAAGCATGATCTACAAGCTCCGCAAGTCCATATCTACTGCCCGCCATGATGTGAGCTTTCAAGACGTCTTGCTGTCTTCTGCCGTAACTAAGGCGGGGCGACTCGCGTCCGTTTATAGCTGCTTCACATCAAGCATCCGGAGCTGCTCCTCTGCAGCATGTCGCGGGCTTGGTACTTTGGAGAGGGGGCCCTTGCAACAGCTCGGCAAAATCAGCTGTTTTAGAGGAGCCTGCTGGAGGATGTCCTGAAGTGGCTGGGCCGCAGCATTCCCTGCTTCACGCTGCTTTGTTTGACTGTCCCAAGGTCAGGGAGCTCACGGCTGACAACCCTGGTACTGCCACTGCGCCTGCCGCAGAGCCCGCAAAGCACGCAGCTCCACAGGCAGCTGCTAGCACAGACCATGTGATTTGATCGCTCCTCTTACGTACGTAGTGACCTACATCACTCATGCTGGGAAGGTAGACAAGCGCAGAGCACCGCAGCCAACAATGCCACCCGCCAACGAAGCAGCTGAGCTTCTCCTGGACAAGCAGAAGGCGCTGGAGGCACAACGTGGCTTGGAGACCACCAGACCACGTGGGCCGATTTGAGCAATCAAATCCATCAGCTGGGTCAGGTTTTCTGGCAGAAGGTGTACCGACCTCCAGAGGCATTCCAAGAGAACAAGGCCAGCTTCTGTATAAGCTTGCTTTTCAGAATGCTCGCTCGATGGTTCAGGTCCTACTCAAACAAAGAATTGAGAAAGCGCAAAGCTTGGGCAAGGAGGCGAGGCCATTCTCAGGACTCAAGAAGAGTTTTCCTTCAGCTTGATCGGAGAAGCTCTTGGGTGATTCAGTAGCTGATGTCTCGCACATAAAAATCATTGCGCTGCACTGTACTGCAAGGCAGTCCAGCTCAAGACAGAAATCGACTCTGCAGTTAGCTTAAAGGCACCTTCGATTGGCAGCACGGAATTCGTCCACAGAGTGCTCAGGTCAAGAGCAGGCTGCTGCGACTGCGTGCAGAACGCGCTTGGCCCCCATTTCGCAACACTGTAATTTAGGTAGAGCCGTGCACGCAGTGTAGTCTAAGTTGATTCCTGGGGATGCAAGCAAGCTCGCAGGGTGAGGGCGGTTAGGGAGAGGCGAGCGTGTGACAAAAGCCCAATTGGCACAAGGACAGACACCGTTTGTGGAAGCTTTGTGGATTGCTTGTCGTGGTGGACCTCTCATGGATCACATGCGCGATTGACATGTTTTTTTGAATGTATGGCAATCGCCGACAACGCACCCCGCTTCTCACAGCCGTGCTGTGATGGACCAAGATGCTGAGACTACGTCGTCACTAACTATAACACTCTCGCGATCTGGTTTTCCAGCTCAGGTAGCAGCTGCCCGGGCCATCAAACTGCTAAAGCTCACGAACAATCTCAACGCTTCCCAACAAGAATTTGTATTTGCGCGTGCTGCTGCAAAACGCTCAAATGGCAGCATCTCAGACTTCATGATGCTTTCTGTCCCATTGAGTATTGAACAGAACACATTTCAATGGACCAGCATGCACTCAAGAAGCCCTGGATCAAAAACCCTTCCCAAGTCTCAGCCCAAAGTCAGAAAACACAGCGGCAAGCTTTGCTTCGTTGAAGTTGTGTTCTTGACGGATGAGGCCATGACAGCTGCTGGTTACGACGATGCGCCTGTTGAAGATGGTCCGGAGGAACTGGCTGAGGCATGGAAGCAAAGCCCGGCAATCGCAGCAGGACAATTTATGAGTTCCTTCTGGTCAAGTACCCTCTAGTCGAACAACAAGTGAGGGAAGCGGAAATTGCAGAGGGTCAGCACGGCAGACGTAAAACAACCCAAACCTCCAACGTTGCTAGACAAGACGGGAACTTCTGCCTGGTGAGGTGTCAGAAATTGAGCGCCTGAAAAGCCAGTATCGTGAGAAGACTGGAGAGCTGCCTGCGCCCCAGCTTTGCCGAGCAACGGTTGGTGTTCTGAAAAGTGTCTGCCAACATGCCTGAAGGCGACATGTCAAGAGCGACGTGGAAGGCATCCAGCGTCTCCTCGAACAAAACCAGGACATCTGCTGAGAATTAGATTGCAAGATTGTGATAATGTGTGATGATCCTGCATGCGCAGGCAAGGGTCCGCCGAGAGTTTGAAACTTGGTTCTCGGGCCTCAGAAGCACCGCCCTTAAGGGGTTCTGCGGCCACCCTGAGCTAACTTTATGAGCTCCAAGTTCAGCACGGGAATGGCTGAGGTCGAGCAAACCTCTCCAAAATGGACGAGGAAAAGAAAAAGGAGCTCTTTGACAAGGCTCCCAACCGCTGAACACCTATGAGCCTTCTTCATCGCACTAAAAAAAAAACATGATGCTGGACATGCGCCGCGTGTTCAGGTGTCGGGCAACAGTCAGCATCTCAAAAGGATGTGCCTGCTGAGAGCTGGCTTTGGCTTCGTAAGACTGCCAGGCGGTTCCACAACACCGACAAAGGAAGCTAACGACAAGGTTTCACCATCTTCCACGTCAGCATCAAAGGCAGGTGTCCACGTCGTCGGACAATCAACCGGATCATGCCTTCAGAAGTGCTATACCACAACGATACAAAGGGCCACTTGAACCCTTGCGTCCAGCCACAGTCCGCGTGTCATGTCTGCAGCAGGTCGTGCTGACGACGACGCCCTCAGGGACTGCCTTTTCCTCTTGTGGTGCATGGTGAAGTGAGACTTGGTAGCCCGACCATTCTGCAGAAGAGACACGGTTCGTAGGTTACAATTAAACACACAGGGGGTCCAGGACGCCTGCAAATGCACCGCGCGCGGCAGAAGACCTGGCAGCCTTCTACGCCGCGCTTGGGGAGCTTTCGCGAAGATGACTTCAGATGGCTCACAAAAAATGTTCTGTCCACGGCTCTTGTCAAAGCATTGCTGCTGATGAAGAGTGCGCATGACCGTGTGCAAGCTCGTTGCCATCGTTTGACTGCTGCGCCTTCCATACCGAAAATCCAAGGTTCATACGAAAACAACACATCCGTTCTACCGCGAGAATGAGGGGAGCCCGCTTGCCCCAAACAAGGCTCTCCTGCCGTTGGCCGGTTGCACTTGCAAATGAGGTCACATTTGAAGGCTCTGAGACATTAGGCATCGTTCCGTAGAGAGGGCATATTGAAACTGTCCAGAATTTTGCGACCACACACACTGAGTTCTCAGTTGCTCCCATCTTTGGTCCAGGTGGGGCCTGTGCCCGGTTCAACGCCCAGAGCCTCGGAGCCCAGCTAAGAGTGGACTTTTATTGGGCAAGGGCAAAGAGTCCTTGGCGAGGTGCTACATCGCTCCAATGGAGAGCCTCAGGCAGCTGTGCCCAAGTTTCTTGCAGGACATGTATTGTAGATGTGGGGACGCAGTGTATCATCCCATCCAGAACCTTGAAATTACAATTCTGCAGATCATGTACTCTACACCGTAACTGCCTTGCTGCAAACACTGCAAGCCGACGCATGCAGACCTGCTTTTGGTGGCCTTTCCTGCACGGTCCTGGGCCTGCGTGCATGCGAGCCACAGGCCTCCTTGATCCGGGCGGACATACCCGGCGCCGTGCCACAAAGGCCCCCCGGCCTACAAACGTGATCCCGGCACTTAATTGCCTTGCAATGCCTTGCAGGTATAAGGGGCATGTGCCCTTCAATATGTATGACACGCAGCAGGCGAAGCAGTCCGGTGTCTCAGTGAAAAGGAGCTGAGCAAACAAGAGTTCAGGTCACACCATTCTCGCCATACACGGGCTTGGATTGTGGTGACATCCAGGGTGCCCAAACAGGCTCATGGGATCAGCTCATGCAGGTGAGAGATTACATTGGCTTGCTTCTCCCAATTTCCAGGCACTCGGAAGAGCGGCACCACATAATGCCTACAGCAGCTGGAAGACATACAGGCATCAAGCTGTGAGTGCATGCCTTGGCAAGCCTTGGCCAATGTCGTAATCTGTCGTACATCAACTTGCCAGATTGCTTCCTCTGTGACAGGTGCAAAGACGTGCTCAAATAGCCCATTTGAGGCGGGCATTATTTCGATGCAGCGCAGCGTCCGAATGTCACCTGAGCTATGTTCGGTCACCGGGTTGGATGGCATAAAGCTAAGATGAGAATGTGCCGTATATTTGTCAGAGGCGTTTACAGCCGGCAAGCTGTATAACTCCTCTGCCATGACTTATGGCCTGTTCAAAACAGGTGCTTGGAGACACGTGGCCCCGCCAGCTTTGCGAGGTTGTCCCCGTGCAAAGCTGTGTCATGCGCACAACTCACAGCTACTTCATTCCAAGCCTGATGTGATACATTGGTTCAAAGAGGGGCCTCCATAGAGTCAAGCATATGGCTTGCGCACTCTGTAAAGCACATTGAAGCACACTGGACGCAAATTATTTGCTTGGTTCGATCACAGGCAGCTCTTGCATTAGAATCAGAGTTTGGAGATTTGGTTCCTGTGCCTTAGAGCCATCACAGCCCCGCTGAAAGAATTGGGCTAAGCGCCATGCATGGCACATGTGGAGACTACAGGCACCACCTGCACCAACGTTCTGTTCTGATCACCTCATTGCAACAGCACACGACAGCCATGACATTTACATGCATGTCTAGGCAGATGCAGGTGACCAAATTCAGAATTGAGCTCCCTGCCACAGGTCAACACAATGCGACGGAATAGCTGGGACCACCAGCGATGGCTTTACAGACACTTGCTCGTATGAGGCTCGCAACACACGAAAGCACTTTGCTTTGGCATCCATCGCAAAGTGTCGCAGTCTTCGTGCTGGCAGTTCAACTGATTTCGCCTTTGCTGCAGGCTTCCTCATGCAGCTTCGAGCGCTTGGAGATCCACAGCAGCTTTTCAGGACAGCTGGATGTTTGCTAAACTGTTAAACACCCGTGCCGGGACACGTGAGCCAGATGCCCTTAATCAAGCAACGTATACTCATGTAGAGCTTGCCAGCCAGCTGCTGAAGCACTTAGACTAGATCAAGGAAAGACATGGAGTGCCTGGCACCATCTGGTACCTGCGTTGTGCGTTCCAAGCCCCCCAATTTCATCCCCCCCACACCACCCCTGGTGCTTCGAAAGTGTCAACAGTCACAGGGATGGCCATCCTCGTAACGGTCGTTGCTTTTGGTCCCTCATGCTGTTTGTTTTCAGGCTTCAAAAGTACTAACAGTCATAGGGATCTGGGTGGTCCTCATTGCCATCCTGGCAACTGTCATCGCTGGTAAATGTTCGTATGGTTGTCGCATTTCAAAAGTATTCACAGTCGCGGGGATCGGGATAGTCCTCAAATAAGTCTTCCATAAAGCCATGAATCCTGTAAAGCTTTTTAAGTCTCCTATGAACGGAAACACTAGAATCTCCGTGGACCTGCTTTCATCCGTGGAACCCGGGCCGCAGCCCGCAGGGACCACAGGGAAGGGTCAGGGTACTCGCATACACTTGATTTGGAGCCTAGAAGATGGGGGGGGCAGTGGCGGCCTGCCGAGATGTAAGCATATATGCGTTCAAGCTTTGAGAAGCCATTGGTCCACTGGTAGAGATCGCTGCTGCGTGCTTTGCGGAAATCCATCCATACTCATTGTAGAGGCAATCTTAGGTTCTTGACTGAATGACTGCTGCCCAAGCTTTGAGCCCTCTGGCAAATCATGTCTCTAGCGAGACGGTCCGGTCCAACGTGGAGATAGGTCATTCGCATATGCTGAAAGAGCGTCAAGTCATGGAAGCATGAGGATCTGGACGACAAGTCCGACGCGAATTTTTTGAAGTTCACCACAGGCTGCTGGTGGTCTTGCGGGTGGTCTGGTTGTTCCGCATTCAAAGCATATTTTGGCCATGGCATGCGAGGACGAGACGAGAAAACCCCGGAAAAGGGCCTGAAAGTCACCCCACAAATCCTTTGCTTTGGCCTTGGCATCAGCGACAGCAGCATTAATCTCCCGAGCGGAGTTTGGCTGCTCACACTTTACATTGTGAGGCTTGAGAACTCCCTGTACACTTTCGGGTGTGCGTCAGTGACTGCAAACTCAGAGCTCCTTACGTCAGGCGCTGGCTGAGAGAGAAGAACCTTCAAGCGACGGGGTGGTCTGGGGAGGGATTGGCAGGCTGCA
>CAJNIZ010043171.1:117772-145901 GCA_905231905.1 Symbiodinium pilosum
AGGAGCGAGCGCAGTGGGAAGTGCGTCAAGAGCACGCACCAAGAGGCAGACATGACAATAGCCAGCGACCCGCACAACCCTGCATATTTAACCTGATTTTTGCTCAGGCACCGCAGACCGCTTGGAACTCAAGATGTGCTGCAGATCTCTGCCCTGACAGCCTCCCTGGGCTCTCACGTGGGTAGCTATAGCATGCACTTCTGAAGCTACCTCCTTAATCTTTCGAATGGAAAAAGCACACCGTGAATTCGTGAATTGCCTGCCCTGCCACCATCCGTCTGGTGTAAATCATCCCTCCGCTTCCCATTCCATACTCCTCAGCACAGGACACACATCCAGACCTTGTTGATCCGGTCCTGAAAACATGCTCTATCAATCCACGGTTTTGTCTGCAGGCCAGAACCGCATGCCGTGGATCCAACAACAGGTGCCGAGTGGAGAGAAGGCTGCCATTGCAATGTTTGCACGTGTGGTGCAAAGACGTGCAAAGCAACCCCAGCACGCTGTGAGCCTAGTCTTGTTGCCTTACGAGTTCTCACCTTGCACACAGGCTTTTCAGAGATGTAGGGAAAACCTGCAGCTCTAGCCCTGCTGTGTCTGCATGTTTATCTGCGTCAAGCACGTGGAGGCACCGCGCTGCACGATTGCAAAGCTTGGCCTGGATCTCAGCTCACAAGTGGCACTGCAATGTCTTGTCCACACCGCCCTCACCGCCAGCATGCGAGCAGGACTCAGCCAAGTCACGAGGCTGGATGCTGCGAATATTCGATCGTCCCTGAAGGGACTGAAACTTTGACCAAGTGGAAGCCTGCAGACACCTGTCAGACAGTAAAGTTCGACGAGCGCGTTGTCCACAGAGGATGGGAGTTTGGAAGGCTGGAAGCTCAGAGTTCTCAGCCTCAGCACACATTAAAGCACGCAGCCTAAAGGATGTCATGGCTTTGGCTCCGTCATCCATCGGCCCAAATTTGTAGCAAGCCCATGGGCCTACAAACTTCAAGAGTGCTCCTGCCAATCTACGTGTCCTCCGATGGGAAGGACCATGAGCCTCAGCATCCAAACACTGCGCTCCCGCAACAAGTTGCAGGAGCTTCAGCTTCAATGTGGTCGCAGCCAGCACAGTGCTTGGGAGCCTGCTTTTCATCATCCTCATGGAGGGCAGAATCAAGGAGCTCTTAGTGCCCGTGCAAGAGGCTCCACGTTGCGAGCGCCTGCACCTGCGGCATCTGCAGCCCTGCATCCAAGCGTGAGCTTTCACCTTGCAGGCCTTGGAGGGAAGCTGGTTTGCAAAGCTGATGCTGCTCGTGCTGCTCAGCAAGGTGCCTCACGGCAACACCTACTGATCGAGAGCAATTGCCGCCTCAGGCACCTGAGCCGAGTCCACTAGTGATCTTGCTGGCTGCCACCATGGTCTGGTCACCGCCAGAGACGCTTTGGTATCCTGGCTGACCTCAGACTATGCAGTGCCTCAGCTTGCATGCGAGCGTGATCTGAGGATGAAAGTCCTGGAAGTCATGCCAAAGCTAGCCCACATCTCACATGCATGCATTGACATCAGCCCAAGTGCTAAAGCTGTTGATAAGGCCATCCCAAGTGCCTGGCCCTTAAGAGAGATGCATCATCCAAAACGCTTGGACATTGGCCACTTGTCAGGTAGACCCCACGGGGCAGGGCATCACAGTGGCACTTGTACTTTGGGTGAGCTACTCAGAGAAGATGTTGCGGTGCTTGACGGAGAACCAGCTTGAGCACCGACGGTCTCGTCCTAAGACGGGTGTAGGCAGAGATCCATGATTCAGACCTCGGAAAGTCACAAAAAAAAGCTGCTCTCGAGAGCCGGTCTCTCCTCTCAGATTGGCGCAAAAAATTATTCCACTAGTTGAGAGGATACAAAGCAGAGGCAGATACACCAAGGGAGCAGTGATCGTGCCAATAAGTCGGCTTCCTTGGTTCCATGGCTATCTGCGAAAAGAGAGAAGAATGATTGTGGCTACTGCGTTTCTTCCTGGTGAGAGCATGTGAGAACTTCAACATTCAAGGCCATGTTTGTCGTGACCTATTTCACGAATGGGCTCCTGCTGCTCGCGGCACAGTGCTCAGAGTAGGCGAAATTCTAATCTCCTACCAGTGACTTCGTCATGTGCATCGATCAGCGTCAAGCGAGGTGGAGAAGCTGTTCCCCCACTTGATTGAGCAGTATCGCATCCAGACCTTGAAGTGCACCGGGCTTGTTGAATTGATCAAACAGGCCAGCCTTAGGATCAGATACAGCCTCAGTTCGGGTGTGGACTGGCAGGCCATCAAGCAGGCCATCCATGTGGCAATTATGGAAGCCTAGCTGCATTCGCATCCTGTGCTTGACAGTGTCAACAAGCACCGGCATCCTTGCTCGCAAGCCTAAGGAAGAATCTGGCAATGACTAGTTTCGTGGTGCACCATGGGATCCTGAGGTAGATGAGCGGTTGTGAAAATGATGGGCCCCGTCTGGGGTACCCTGTACGTAAGGAGCCGTATTATGCTTGGGATGCTAGAGGGGCTAGCATTGGTGCTGAACGCCCCGGCAGCATGGACATGCTTTGCTGAGCGACTTTGTGTTCGGAAACATTCGGGATGAAAGGCTACAAATGTTACCCAGCATCATGCGGGGCAGCCTAGATGTCAAGCTCTGGGATCAGAAAGCAAGAAAGAACTGCTAAACACACGCTAGGATGCATATTGACACCGACCTCTCTCGCCTTCAAGAGGATGGATGGCAAACAAGGGTCCAGATATGTTTCTCCTGTCCTAGGTACAGGGATGATGACGTAGGCAATGTTCCGTTTTGCAACGTGATGTGATAGTTGGGGAAACAAACAAATTTCAGTAAACTCCCTCCTCTCTCAACGGATGGAAGCTTGAATGGCAGAAAAAGTTGAGCCCAATGAGCCTGCCGCAGGGTGATATGAACCAGGAGCGTAACGCATCCTCCCCAGATCTCCAAGTCGCAACAGTCACATGAACAGCAAATAACAGATCCACTTTGCTGCATATGGTGTAAGGATGAGTGTCCACCCGCATACCTGAGATTCAGCGGAAGGCTTGGACAAAATTCAGATCCCTTGAGCCAGCCTCAGGTACTGCCTGTGCTGCTGGCAGCACTGATCCCCTGCTGGCAACGTCTTCGCAGCTTGGCCTGCAACCACACTGCACAAGTCCATAATTGAGTGAAAACCCAGAAAGCCATGTTGCGGAAGCAATGAAGCCGCTCCAGTGCTTCAGTGGAAGGAAGGGGGGGGCTGTGGGGCTGAAAACGCACGTGCCAGTGGCTTTGTAGGATTTGCATTTCGTAGGGTGTGCTCTCCCAATTCAAGTTTTCTGTGTAGTTGGAAGCTCTTAAGTTTGGAGGGTGCCATCATTCGTGTCATTTCCAGCCTTCTCATCCTATGTCCCAGGAGTTACAGTCGCCTTGCCGGGTCCGTGGGAGATGTTCACGCACATAGGCTGAAAGATGGAGAGTAGAGGACCTTGAGTTACACATGGCATGGGACACTTTGCATGTCTTGTCAGGGTTCGGTGTCATCGTGAACGAGGCGCCAGGAGCATGCCAAATCCAACGGTTGCCCAGAAGCATCCAGAGTCAGGGTTCCGAACAGGTGCTTTTCTTCTACGGGCACTGGCTCTTCCACGCCAACAAATTTCTGTACAAGTGCGCTTCTACAGGATGACGGTGTTGCATGCAGTGAACATGCATGAGCATTCGCTTGCAGGCACATTCACAAGATACACCATGAGTTCAAGGCTCGGCATGGATGGTTACACGCGGAGTAGTTCGTCAGTAGGGAAAACGCCCCACAATTCCCCTGAAAGCTGAGCAGCAGGCGCCTATGGGACTGGCTGCCATCTATTGCCATCCAGTTGAGTTCTTCGTTGCCGATCTGATGTCTGGCGCACGGTGCAGCAGACTTCATGGCTACAGCATTCTTGGGGTTTTTCAGGGGTTTGTTTATTATGTCCTGCAGCCTTGCAGTAGTCCCGAAACATCAAGGCAACAAAGCCATTCCGAGATATCGATCCTCCAGAGAGGTTTAAACCTTCCCACAATTCCCTGCAATCGAAACTCCTGTTTTTCGGCATTCCAGGGAAATGGTCCTTCCGACAATTCCAACAGGGGTTGAAGAGCAGGATGCAGTACTCAACAGACTTTCTGTGCTCGAGAGCGAGATGTGAGCTCTTCCTGTTTGAGTCTCGCCAACACCCAGACGGCAGGCCAGTAGAGCTTGAAAAGACGGGTAGCAGGGTAGCAGCTACCAGGCCCAGATTAGAGAGAAGAAGCGTGGCCTGCCCAGGCCGCTTGGAGCAGGTCTCGTCGCAGTCAGGACAAACGCATTCACCGGAGCAGAGTCCTTAGCAATCATGTGCATCATGTGCATGCTGATGTCTTTCGAATTAGCGACCTAGGTAGTGTGGATGGCCTTTGCGGTCATGGCCACGCAGACACATCACTGCGGCATCAGATGGCCCTGGATAGATCTCTTTTCCTTCCAGGCAGAGTTTCCAATTTCTTGCGGCAGAAGCAGGGAATCCTTGGGTTGCCATCTGTGACGTACAGGCTGAGGCGCAGCCTAACTTTCACGACTTTCATCACGAATCCTGTCTGCATCAAGAGCACATGCTCCATGCTTGATTCTCTGCGCTGCGATCACATCCAGTTGCAAGGAGAAGTTTAACGTGAACTACGGAGCCATGGGATGGCTTGATGAACTGCACGGAACATCCTGGGACTTGCAGAAGGACCTTGGGCATAAGCGTCGGACGGGTAAACCATTGAGGATGGAATTTGGTTTCTGCAAGAATTGATTGGTCCTGAAGGACTTCTGGGAAAGAAAGAGCCTGCCAAGTAAACCAGTGGCAGCAAAGGCTGCTTAGACGAGCTGCAACTTGCGCTTGGTACCAGAACAATCTACTTACCGCGGCCTGTGAGCACCCCGCGTCCGTGGCAGAGCCTGCTCTCGCAGTCTCCGATGGTGAGCCAGGCGCAGCTAGGAGCGAAAGTGGGCTTTTCAACAGTACAGGTGATGGCAGACACATGCAGCAATGGCTGTGACGCTAACGCGAATGGCTGTCTAGAGGCTACGACATGTGTGACCATCAGCTAACAATTAGTTAGGTAGTGCCTCGGGCTTAATCAAGCCATGCAACTTTTGCTTGCAACAATTCGACAGTCTCAACGAGGACTTGTTTGCTTATCATGCATCGCGATGGGTGCATGACAAGCTGCGCCGAAGGTGCCGCTTCCACGATGAATAAGTTACGAAAATGCTTCGCTACCCACCGCGTGTTGCTTGGTGATTGCCTGCTGAATTCGACAAATTGCCGTTACGTCTATGGAGGAGGAAGTGTGCGACAGAAGTCTTTCATTCATCATTGCTCTTGCTGTAGCTGCAGCTGTGCAGCCGACTCTGCTTGAAAGCTAATTAGCTTCGCTCGAACTGACCGAGGATCCAACATCATCTCAGAAGCTAAGTCACACTTCAAGTGTTCCTTGGGCTGGAATTTTTGCGACTTCTTGATGCGTCTGCCGGACCAAGTCAAGTTCTTATGTACCACATTCAGGTGAGCGCCTGGTGTCCAGCCTGACATGACTGCATGGCCGGTTTTGTGCTAGAGTTTGGGCCAACTGGTGCTTTGTAGATCCTATGTGAAGTGAAGTCAGCTAGCAGGTGCCCACACTTTGCTGGCACTGCCGATGCGCCGTTTTATCTATGCACCTCAACCTATCATATCGAAGGACGACTCGCGCTTCAAATCTGGTGGCAGATGCTTAGTCATTTTTGCAGAACAATCCGAACTTCGTAACGAAGGGAAGGGCCGAGAAGTTGCTGTCGCCTGCTCTGGAAAACAACGAGTTGTCCACATTGAAGATATTTACGTGGCTCTGCGGGGCTTACCTTACGTCTTCTCACTGAAGGGGGCGCCAAGAGCCCGACAATAATTGCACTTTTAGGCAGCTGTGAAAGACCCCGAAACAGCTTCAGGCTGTTCGGTGCGTATAGCTGCAGAAAATAGGTTGCCTTTGCAGGCATAATATATTGAACCAGCGTCCCACCAGTAGTACGGAGCCATCTGACCCAGATGATTTGTTGCCAAAGCCTGCATAAAAACCGTGTCTCGCTTCAGATCTTCCTGCATCTTCTCGAAGAAGTTTGTAGGATCAGGATCTGTCGAACGCATCGCAGCTCGCAAGCAGAAAAGCACGACAGATTGAAGCATGGACTTGCATTGCCTGCGCATGCCTGCGCTTGATCTTACAAGATTTCCCAAGCTATGCTTATACAGGGACTTTGACTCTTCAAGACCTTCTGGAGAAGTCTGCAGGCGACTCACACAGACTTCAATTTCGCGAAAGGACCTCAACGTTTCACCTGGACAGGCTCCGACAGCAGAAGAACTGTTAGACGGCAGCCTGCTTGGTAGTGATAGTGCATCACCTGCTAGAGCAGCTGCGCGCAGAGTCAAAAGCATGAGGACAGCGTTCAAGACAGGTTTTGCAGTCTGGCGAGCCACCGGCAGAAAACCTGCATAGAACCATTATATACAAGGAAACCCATCAAAGCACCTATCAACAAGTTTCATAATACTACCATGGAAAATCCATACAAGCCCATCATGAAAGCAAAGAAGCATCATTATCTCTTTCAAGTCAGCAGCAGCCAATCTTCCCCAACCCCGCAATGCCTGGCGAAGCAGGCGAGGAAAGCCTAGAACACTGGAGAAGGATCCTTCAAAACTCCTTCCGTGCTAGGGGAAGCTTCTCAAGAGAACGTGTGAATTACGTCCAACCCGTGGAACGAGCTTCGCCATAGGCCGGACGCCAGTGCCGCGGACCCTACATCGTTGGACCTTCGTTTCTCCGAAGGGCCCCCCGAACCAAGCTCAAATTCACATGCGTTCCAGAGGCTTCTCCCTCCCAAGCACCCCCCAAGAAAAAAACATGAGCTTATTGAAAGCTGGCCCTGAGGCCCATCCAAGCCGAGCCAACAATATTCCAGTTTTAAGAGGGTGCTGGAAACCCGCAGATTGGAGAAACAGAGTCCCAATGATGCTGATGATGCTGGCCCTCTGCGCGCTCGTTTCTCCATGGAGGGCTGCGTGCATTCCCCCCGCCTTTGCGCGCACCGGCAACCGCTGCACAACTCTGTTTTCACCTTTTAAATCCGGCCCTGCCGCTGTGCCCAAGGCGGAGCCCGACTAGAGCTTCTGCTCTGCAGAAGGGCCCCCGGACAAGCCTCATCGGACCTCCGTTTGGCCAGGCCCCTCCCAGACCCGATTCCAAAACCAACCCAGCCTTTTCTGGGCCTCGGGGCCTTTTCTAGGGCCTCGGCCTCTTCTAGGCTTTTATGGGCTTCTGGCCTCTTCCGAACCTTTTAGCAGCAGCAGCAGCAGCAGTGCTTCCTTTCTTTGCCAGCTTTCGTTTGGTGATTACGCCTGGTCGGAGCAATCTCATTACTGAATTTCTATCACACAGCGGCATTGGGTGCATCTGTGAAGCATAGTCTGTAGCTGATTATAACAGCACATGTTTCACGCAGGGCGGCGATTCAGAATCTGGCGGTGTGGGAAAGCCTCAGCAGCCACCCAGACAACTGGGAGAATTGCAGACCCCGTTGCATTGATAATGCTGGCCCCAAAATATGCTCCACTTGCCGCAACTCTGCTTTCCTAAGCTTCAAACAGCTTCAACAAAGCCTTCTTGAACATCCGAGCTCAGACAGTTTTGGAGGTTCGAGGTGCGGGACGGTTAGCGGGAGGGGTTGAAGTCTTATGGGTCGAATCATAAGGGAAATTTTTCAAGGCACAGACTCACTTGTGCATGCTTTATGACTTTCTTGCTCACGAATTTGGCAGACACCTTCTTAGAAGCCTCCCTCACAAGTCTGCTCGCATGTTGGACATGCTGCGGTCCAGTTTGATGCTAGATGCCACCATCCGTGCGTTTGAAAAACATGGGGCAAAATCAGAAACCACGCCAAGAACATCAGAAATCACCTCCAAATATTTTAGCATACCAGCACAGTCGGTAATAAAAAATTGGGGCTTACACAGATCAGGGTTAAAGTTGGGCTGTAAGGATTCGGGCCGCGTAGAAGGTCTAGGATTCAGGGTCTTAGATCTTCGGCTCTAGGATTCCGGGGCTTTAAAGTACCAGGGTGTAAGTTCAGGGTTTGGTGCTCCGGCACATTGTCAACGCTAGGCTCCCACATACAGACTGACTACAAAGTGTCCCCCACAAGCTACGAATGTTGGGCCTTCTTCCGAAGTGGCTGTCGGATTTGTGCGTTCCAAATATTTGCCCGTGCTTTCTTCGGTGAAGGAGTCTCCAACTTTTTGTGCTACTTGTAGCCAGTTGATGTGCCAGACAGGGCTGCTGCAAGATACAAGATATCCTTGGGCCGGGGTAGACGATCCGCATCAGCACTTGCAGCAAAATGGCATAACCAGCCGGCAAATTCAGGTGGAAAAAGAAGGAGAGCTGTTTTCAGCATTTGCCTCACCGTTAGATGAAGCTTTCTGCCTAGAATGGTTTTTGACTATGGTTTGTCTTTTTATTTTCAACTTTCCCAGCCTTCCACGCACATTCATGTCTTGCGCGCAGAAGATGGCCCTCACAGTAAATTCCGCGCTTCGCTAAATGTGCACTTTGCCTTTCTCAAGGGTTGCCTTTTCAGTGATGCCTGTGTCAAGGATGCTGGCGCTGACCTCAGGAAATGAATGGGCATGGCATGTTGCGTTTGTATCGTTTCTGGCACGAGGTCAGTTTTGATGACTAGTCGCCGCCAGCCCTAGCCGCAGGCCCGCGGCCGGGGCGCCCTTGCCTGCCCCTAAGCATTTAGTTGAGACTGCTTGCATGCTGCTATTGTTCTCGTCTATTTGGCTGATGTTTCATCCGTTTCCGTCGTACACAGGAGCCAACCGGAAGTTTGACGGAGAATGTTTCCGTTGACCCGCTGCAGCCTGAGACAATCCCAAGCTGTTCACGCTCTGAGCGGCGGCAGAAGCACCAATACCACCATCTGACATTCTGAGTTTGAGGCGCTTGTGCGCGTTCAGCTCTGCCTCGGGTGCAACCAACCCACAGCAGGCAACCACTAGATTCAACTTCAGAGCTGTCGAAGCAAACATGTTGCAGTCCTGCTTTTGCTCTTTCTCGCAGGCCACTACATGCTGCACTTAGCACCGCTGCCACCCAGTCCCGAGAGCTGCCTGTTCTGGCCCGAGACTGTGCGATAGCAAGCAAACTGGAGCTGCAAACTGGCGCTAGCAGAGTCTGAGGCCAGTTCTCCCGTCGCTGAGAGGCTTGCAATGATTTTTTTGACGTCATTTATGAAAACCAAGTTTGTCTACGTCAGCAAAGCCGGTCTTTCGAAAGAAATGGCCACAGCCATCATTGGATTAGTACTACCATTATTGACTTATTATTGCTATGATTGGATCATTATTGCTAGTATTGGGTTTCTATTGCCAAAATGGTCGTAAAGTATTGGCAATAACTTCTATTATTACTACTCCTACTATTCCCAGTATTTTGGTAATAACCCACCATACTATAGTTGTTTCCATTTCCCATTATCCCTACATAACCCAACGTACTACAGTAGTTTCCATTTTTTTTGAATTATCCCTATACAACCCAATATACTACAAAAGTTTCCATTTTCTTTTCCATTATTTCCATATAGCCCAATATACTACAATAGTTTCATGTTCTTTTGCATTATCCCCCTAAACCCTAATCACTGCAAGGCCGGTGAGAACCGCAGGCTTGGCAGGCTTCAGGCTCTACTGGAAGCTAGCCAAGGCTGGGGTAGATGGGGTTTCGAAAAATTTGGGGTAGCTTTTAAAGAGGTTTATAGGGGTATGTGGGGATATAATATAGGGGTTGCTTAGGATATATAGGGTTTAGGGCTTAGGGTTTCCCAAAATTAGGGGTACCGTTTTAGGGGTCCCCATAATAAGGGGCATAATACATTGGATATTGGGGCCCCCTTATTTTGGGAAACTACAAAATGGCCAGTGTAGCCCAAGCACACGGTGGAGTTGGTGCAATCCACTCTTGTCACAGTCACCGCTGCACAGGGCAAGCTGACCTTGTGGGTGTCTCTGTCGGTGCATGCCTCAGTCTTGAAGGTCGACCGATTAACGAGCATGGCAGCAGACCATTTTTCTTGTTGTCCATCTGTATGTAGACAAAAAAACTTGATGCGCACAGCTGCCCGAAACAGAGGCAAGCATGACCCGCGGCAAGCCTGACATTCTGCATTGGTGAATCATGTCCATGCGCTAGATTAGTTGCTGTGCACAACCGTGACAGGTGTCTGCATGGGAAAAATTATGACCAAAAACCTTCTCCATCCTCGGAATGGCTCAACACCATTCAAGATCCATGGTTCAGGCGCGTTTGGAGGTCAACCTTGCAGGACAAGACATGTGCTGGTAACTGGCCACAGAAAAACGGCGGCCAGCTTCCCACTGAAAATTTATGCGGAGTGCGAAGCCAAACTGGAACAAGAATTGCGCAAAATGATTCATAGGCGATCATTCATCGGGGCAACATGCACTTAGACTGCCAAGGCTCTGCCAGGATACTTCCTGGCACTGCCTGGCACGATCGAGCCATCAATTGCAGCTGCGTTGCTCGGGCCACAGAGTCAAGCTTGTGGAAGCAGTGGTGTTGAAAAACTTGTAGCAGCACTTGCCTGTGCAATCTGTGTACGCAGTGTGCATGCAGTCACCTTCTCATGTGCGCAATTCCGTGATGCATGGCTCAATCATGCCAGGTTCGTTGGAACGTTTCTGACTTCTTCCTCGGCCCAGACTATGAACCAGATGATCGAGGCGGTCATTCGCAGATTGTTGGTGGGCACCAAGCTCCAGCAAACGCCATGCCCATTTCGCCTGATGGTCAGTCAGCATGAAGCCGCTCAGCTTGCGAGCAGGTGGACCGCGATGCAAGAATGAAACGCACCGCAATGAGACCACTTCCGCCAGCAACTTGCATAATTTGATCCGTCAGCAGCTTGGTTTGAGCTGTTGCTGAGATCGGGACAGCTGAGCTCCGAAGAAGCAGCACGCAGCCATCTCAGCGAATTTGTGCACCGCTGAACTTTGAGCAGATCGCTGGACCTACGCAGGCTTTGCTGCAGGAGCTGGAGCTGTGGGTCTTGGGATGCTAGGAGTCTGCAACTGAGATATTGACATCACCAGCCCAAGATATTTGCCGAGCTGTTTGCCCAGCCCGTCAGTTTAGGTTGGCACTACGGGACCCACAGCTGCAGTGGCTGCAGCTACAATGGCGCAAAACCTGGCTTGAGGGTGAGACCTTCGTTGGTTCACAGTTCACACTGTCCAATGTGCAGAGAACGTCCTGTCACTGTTGATTTAGCATATAAGGTGACATATGCTGCGCTGTACACGCCACTGAAGGCGTGCAGCAGGTTGGTTGGTGCACTGCATTTGCCAAGACAGAATCGAGGTTCGAAGCCCCTACAATACGCACGTTGGCGCCATTAGCGGGTCACCTGCCATAAAGCAGTGCCAGCTGTACGGCAGGTTTTTCGGTGAAGCCATGTGGGTAGGCAGGAGAACCAACCTGGCACTTTTCAGGTCCCTGCCAACTCTCATGGGCTTCACAGCAGCTTTGGGCACTGGCTTGTGCGTCTCAGCCTTACTTGGCTGCATGCAAAAGCCAGGCCTTTGCTAACTCCTGAACTGCTCTTGCTCGATGCATGACGCACGAGTTTCCAAACCCACTGCAAGGAAAATCAATGAAGTAGTCCGACTTCAATTGCCTGAACACTGGTTCTGGTTGGACATCCTTGGAGCATCAAGTCAACCTCAAAGATGTTTTTCAAATGTGCCAAGCCCAAGTTCCAACCCACCAAGAACAAAGAGGAATAACGCGAGCATGCCGTGATCGTACTCTGTTGTGCATGTGCCTGGCTGCTAGACTCCCAGAAGGTCAGCTCCCAACCCCAAGAAGAGGCAGCTTTAAAGGAAAACCAGAGGACATATTGCCCTTGAAACCTGGACTCCTTACTAATTCTGAAGGCGCAGGCTCGCACGTTGCTTCCATATATTCCATAAAGACCCGTGAAAATAATGCGGTGTATAATCTCCGAGCACGGCTTTGGCTGAGCTCCGCTTCGTGCTCAGGTTTCACCCTGGCTGCCACATGCGGCCTGGCTCTTCGGGACCCAGTCCTATGGGAGCTATAGTCTAAACTCCTAAAAAGGGGTTATATAGGGGATTATATAGGGGACAATTACAGGGGTTACTAAGGGGGATACTAGGAGTTGAGACTATAGCTCATATGATGTAGGGATGTTGGCACTGCCAGAGATTGACAACCTCTACGCTGGTGTAGGATGCAAACCTTGTGGCAAATGCCGCATTTCTATTCGCTTGCCTGGCCGCAGCCTTTGAACTTGATATGGGGGTTTCCCAAAATTAGAGGTACCATTTTGGGTCCCAAGAATAAGGACTCTAGTATTCTGGGGTCTATGTTGGGGTCCCCTTATTTTGGGAAACTACCACATCTTGGTATCAGCTGTACCTGCTGGAGTGTTTAAGCATTGTCCTCAGGTTACACAGAAGTGATTATCTGCAAGGAGGCTACAAGATGCTTCTCAGCTGCATCAATCATCGTTTCTCTGGTTATTTTGGGAGCAGGCACACATGCCTGTCAAAACGATCAACTGCTTCTTAGCATGTTCCAATAGATTGCGCTTCCTTTGTAATTCGCCCCCCTAGTTTCTCAAATTGCCACCTACCTGCAAGAGATGCGACGTCCTGTGCAGAAGAATATTCTTGTTTCTGCATGACAAATACAACAAAGACCCGCCACCGGCTGCTGCCCTAGGTTCCCGCTGTCTGATACTACAGGCAGCCGCTCTTGGTTTTGTTGCAACTTCTGAGCTGGGCAGTCAGCACCTGCAGGCGCGGAAACGGCAGCAATGTCCAAACCATACTTGGTGGCACTATGCATTTTGTACGGCCCCTATGATCTTGGGGGAGTTCTGTCATGATGACAAAATGATTTCATAGGCCTTGGGCCATGTCGGCCAGCGGTGCTGCTTCATGGATGCTGCCGGCGAGATTCCCGGTTTGTTGCGAACTTCCAGCTTTGCAAGGCATGCTACTTGTAGCGGATTCAACTCGCAGGCATTGATGCTTGAGGCATTGCTGCAATCCCCGCAGTAAGGTTGGAGCTGCATTGCCGAGTTTTTTCTGGTGCTAAACTCAGCGCAAGATTGCATGATACCTTGTTCAGAAACTCCTGCCGTGCCCCTCTTTCGACAAGCTTTTTTGGCTCACTTCTTCGCATGGCAAGAGCTGCAAAGAAATCCTGCTGCCAATCAGGTGGCACACTCTCAAAGACTTCGAAAGAAGGCCAAGTGCAACCACCTGCAGCAACGTCCTCAGCATTATGCTCCAGAGCCTGTAGCAATTGGTAGTTGTGGCACAACCACATGGATGGTCTGTGAAAGGACGCTTCTTTCTGGGCTCTCTGTGGCAGCCTTAGTCAGCAGGCTTGGACCGTTTTCAGAGGGCTACTCAAGCCTGTGGTCCTCTTGCATTAAGATCCTACTTGATTTCGATGCTGGCGCTATTCACTGCTTGCGCTCGGGCATCAGAAGACAGCAGTGTCGCTGACAAAGCGCAGGCTCATTGCCTAAGTTGAATCCCTCAACCTCAACAAGACTTACATGAGTTGGAGACTGGTTTCTTGTTGCAGGTTGAGGGCCTCTTGTTTGCAGGTCCACAGGTCTCCCAGATTCGTCTTGGACCTTTCTTGCATACTGCAGCAGAAGCTGAAATTTTGATAGAGACACCCAAGAGGTAAAGCGTGCCAGCTACTGCTGCGCGCGTCTCGATTTACGCCGGGGTGCAAATAAGCAAAGGGTGCTTGAAAGCACAATTGACCATCATTCATACCACAGGTACTGGTTTGGCAGTACCCTGGAGCTGCTGTCATGCAAGCTGGTACAAAGATTCCTGCAGCGTCGGAGGATGAAAATGTGGATCATGTGGAGCGGACCTTTCTGGAGCCGGCGTGGAGAGCCCCCTGCTCAGAGTGTCAGGCCAGATACAGGCCTCTGAAGACATCATAGCTGTTGAGGCACACATGCGATCCTACCTGTTGAGCGCCTGCCCCCATGAGCAGGCAGAAGATGTATGCAAGGATGCTTTAACTTAAGCTGATGATGGTGCAGGTGTGCCGTGATCTTCTCCACACTTGCGGGCAGACCGGAGGTGCGACATGGGTTATATGGAGTTGGGATGCCGAGCCCAGAGACATGATGCCACGTGGAAGGATGCCCGCTGGCGAAGAGACAACATGGATCTTCTGCAGCTTGATGCCAGGAAAAGCAAGAACCCACGGAAATTATAGAAATGTTGACGGCGTCGAGTATCACTACAATATCCGAAATTATCATATGACCCGGAAGGACTAGAATCTCTTCTATCTTTGGGATAATTCAAGAAAGAATAATACGGGAATTTGATTTCTTAGAAATTAACGAATTTCATAAAAATGCGATCAGGATTATCAATGATGTCTTTTATCTCAGCGATATACGAAATTGGTTATTGAAATCAAAGATCTTTCTATAGATTTCGGATGATTTATTTATCTAATATCATAGGTAATATATTCGATTTAAATATATTCTAGAGACGACTTATTGCTAATTATAACAGAAAATCTTCATTTATATTATACATTCTACGAGATTTCATTTTCTTATTACTTATGATTATTTTATTTACACGAAGTCTATTTCGTTTCTTATAATATTTTCAAGATTTACACAATTAAGGAGATTAACTTGTGGCATGGGCGGAATAATATAAGAATTTTGGTCGTATAATTTTTATAATTGAAATTTTTTTTTACGTAATGTTTCCGAGCCGAAATATAATTAGATGGGGCTATTTAGATATAGAAAATCTGGATTGGATAGGAGGTCGCACGAAATATTTCTATGATTTTGATTATTTATACGATTATTCGATATAGTTTTATTTTTTGAATGATTTGATTTCTTTTAAATGCGCAAATTTGAGATAGAGAAAAATTAAAATCGTTTAGAATTTATAGAATGGTTGAATTTATTTATATTGATTTTATACGCTCTTTCGAGTCGCCGCATAGAGAAATGATATGGAAAGATCGAAATGACCGCATTTCAAAAAAATTCTTAAGATTTCTAGTTATGTCTTTCTCTTTGGTTGTCTGCGCTACGGGTCGACGAAATACGAAGTTCTAGGATAGATATCAAAAATCTTGCAGAATCTATATATTATATATGAATTCAAGCTATTAATAATTCATCGATCTTCGTATCCGAGTATATTCATTATTTGATCATACGATTTCTCGTTATAAATTTCCTCAAATATATGTATTTTCCGTTGATATAGATAGCATAGATAGCGGCTCAATTCTAATATATATTATAAGATTAGATATATGAAAACGACCAAGCCAGAGAGTCTGAAAAATCTTAAATTGTGTTCTCGCAATTAGACATTTTATCGTATCGTTATATAGATAATTGCTCGAGAAATGAATGGAAAAAAAAAGTCTGCAGCGGGTCCGATCTATCCATTTCATTTATCTCTCTTAGATTATTTGAATGACGAATATATATAATTAATATATAGATTCTGAAAGATTTTGATTTTCCGTCTCAGATCTATGAATTCCGCCGAGCAAAAACGCGGATTGGGGAGGAATATTCAGGATATAAGAACCCCGCCGCCCGCGCCAAAATTCTCTGAGATTTTAGAGTCTCTGTTTTAGAGATTTTAGAATTCCTAGGGAATGCGGAGGAGGCGTTTTAAAATTGAGGCGGAAAAGCTAAGTCGCATACGAGCGAAATGAGCGCAAATGACCGCGCTATATTATTGAGATATTAATAATATTAGAGTTGATCCGTTGCCTTCAATAATGACAATATTTTTTAAAAATAATCATTTCGCAAAACTCGATGAATAATCAAAATATGAAATCGTGTATGAAAATCGATATACGATCAATATACAAATTTATACGTAATAAAGACGATCAATCTATAGATTCTGAAAAATTTTGGATCTCCGCCCCGGGTCTACAAGTTCCGCCGAGCCGCCGCATAAATGCCCACAGAGAGAAATAATTTGAAATCTCGTCAGATGTTTCGTCGCGTCGCCGCCGCATCCGAGCCTATCCTTCCGGCTCATTTATCTCTCTTGGACTATCTGCGCGACGGATCGGGGGAACGAAAATCCCCGTAGATAAGAACGGCAATTCGATAAATTCTGAAATATATTGGTGTTCCGTGCCGGCTCTTTGTGCTCCTCCGAGTAGCAGCGCAGATCATTAAAGAGAGATAAATCATGCGGAAGACCATTCCGGAGATAAGCTGAAAGATTTTAGATGTCCGCCCCGGATCTGCACGTTCTCCCAAGTCGCCGCAGAGAGCTAAAGAAAGAGAAGAGATTTCGAAATTTCGGGAGATTTTTGCGCGGCCCCGTATCCGGTCCAATATTTGCGCCTCATATATCTCTCGTAGATTATCTGCACGGCGGCTCGCGGGAATGTATAAATCCCCAAAAAGAAATATAGTCAATCTATGAAATCTGAAAAATTTTGAATTTCTCTTCCGGATCTATGCGCTCCGCGAGCAATCGTGCAAATCGTCGAAGAGAGATAAATCACGCGGAAGAGCGATCCGAGATAAAAGCCGCGCGACCAAAAATCTCCGAGATTTTTATTCACGCCGTCCGCATCAAAATCATTTAGAGTCTCTAGATTTTCCGAAAGATTCTAAAATCTCCGAGATTTTTGGTCGCGCTGCCTACAGCAAAAATCTCGGAGATTTTAGAGCCTCTAGCTTTTCCGAAGGGCTCTAAAATCTCCGAGCTTTCAGCCCTCTTAGGGAGTCCGTAGGATTCATTCTAAAAGTCAGCCGGAAAAGCTAGACCGCATGCAAGCAAAATGACCGTAAATGATCGCGCCATACTATTGCGATATTGATATATTTATATATAGAAAATGATAAGATAGAATATCGTATTTCTTAGCTTTCTTATTATCAGAATAAAAAAATCATCAATTTATAGATTTGAATTCAAATGAAAGATTTATCTATATCAGAATTGACGTGCCGTCTATAATAACGGAAAACGTTAATTGGAGAATATCTTATAACGAGAAATTCGATGAATGAATAATATATGAAATTGCACGTGAATTCCGATGATCAATCAAGAGATGAATCCGCGCGTGTCAAAAATAGCCAAGTTATAGATTCTGAAAGATTTTAGATCTCCGTCTCGGATCTATATATTCTACGAAATTGAAAATTTTTATTCAAAGAGAAAGAAATATTTCGAAATCTCGAGAGATGCGCGACCAAAGAGAGATAAATCATGGATAATATATTAGATTGTATATGAAATCCGATTATCAATCAAGATATAAGACCGTATATGTTCAAAACGACCAATCTATATAGATTCTGAAAGATTTTAGATCTCCGTCCCGGGTCTGTACGTTCCGCCGAGCTGCCGCCCAGACAGCCAAATAGAGAAAGAAATGATTCAAAATCTCGGATATTTTTGGTCGCGCGGCCCCAGCATGCGACCCAATCTTTCCGCCTCATTTATCTCTCTTGGGCTATTTCCAGGGAAGCGCATAAATTCCCGTGGATAGATACGGCCAATTCATAAATTCTGAAAGATATTGGAGGAGTCGCGCAGCCAGCCATGCAGAGATAAATCAAGCGGAAGGGCGCTCCGGAGGCAAGGACCGCGCGACCCCAGATCTCCGAGATTTTGAATCTCTAGCTTTTCCGAAGGATTCTAAGATCTCATTACGATCAGATTCTCAATCGATCGTCTTATATTAATACTATGAGAATTAGTTGAAATCTAATTGATAAATGAAATTATGAAGATAGATTCAAAAATAAAAATATAAATAGAAATCTAAATAGATAAAATCAGATATATAGATAGAAATTCAAATAGATAAATCTAGATAGATATCTAATTAAATAGATTTAGATAAGAAATATTAATAGAATCATAGATAGACGAATAAATAAGCAAATAAGAAAATATATAGAAAAATAAAATGAAGGACTGATAAATAATTTGAAAATATATCTATCTATCATGATTATCTAAATCTATAAATCTTAGATAATATCATTTCATATATCAAAAAAATGATATTCCAAATTAGATAAATAATTAGAATATCCGAAATAATTAAAGCTAGATTTTATATGCGATCTTATCCAAGATTTTTCATCTATATCTTATTCTGAAAATTTAATTAAATCAATTAATATAATGAATATAGATCAATCAAAATCTATTTCTTCAATGAATATAGAAAATTGAAAATTATATAAATACTAGAACTGACCCGCTGCCTATAACAGCAGAAAATATTTATTTGAGAAAATCTATAACAGGAAATCCGATGACCAAATGATATATAAAATCGCTCGTGAAGCCTAATGAACTATCAATATTCTAAGACCGCATATGGCATGCAGATTCTGAAAGATTTTAGATTTCTTGCCCGGATCTTTATCTTGTACCGAGCCGCCGCGCAGATAGCCAAAGAGAGAGAAATAATTCGAAATCTTGAAAAAATTTTGGTCATGCGACCCTTCCTCGCACGCAGCCCGATCTTTCCGCCTCATTTATCTCTCTTAGGCTATCTGCGCGGTGGCTCGGAGGAACGTATAAATCTCTATGATTAGATATGATCAATCTATAAATTCTGAAAGATCTTATTTTTTTTGTCCTGGCTCTAGATTCTCCTCCGAATACCCGCATCGACATCCAAAATAAGATCGCACGTGAATCTCGATGAACAATCAAAATATAAGACCGCACGACACCAAAAACGACCAACCAAATAGATAGTTCGTTTCGAATCGCGCGCCGCCTCATTTATATCTTGGGCTATCTGCGCGGCAGCTCGCGGGAGCGCATAAACCTCCCGTGGACAAATACGGCCAATCTATGAATTCTAGAAGATTTTGGTTCTCCGTCCCGAGTCTACGTTTTCCTTCAAGCAGCCGCGTAGATAGCCAAAGAGAGAAAAATCGCACGGAAAATCGTTCCGGAAGCAAGGACCGCGCGACCAAAAATCTCCGAGATCTTTGGTCGCGTCGCCCATATCAAAAATCTCGTAAATTTTAGAGCCCCTAGTTTTTCCGAAAAAAATTAAAATCTCCGAGTTATTAGAATCCCCAGGGAGCCTACAAATGATATATTAAAGGCGAATCGGAAAATCTAATTAGTGACCGTATTATAATATTGAGATATTTCTGAATTTTATAATATCATTAATTTATATCTTAAGAATCAGAATGAAAGAAATCTATTCTTATAATTTTAATATCTATATCGAATATTTGATAATTCGATAGCGGGTTTCTTATCATTATTTACTAATGAATTTCGATACGATTTAGCAGAATTAAAATCATTCAAAGCTAGAAAGCCTATCTAGAATCAATTCCACGATATAATCCGAGAAATTCGGCAAATATAAAGAATAATCTCAATTAGAATTTGCAAGAGAAGAGATATTCTCATAATAATATATTTAGAATTAGTTAATCATAAATCAAAATTTTTATTTCAAGAATTTCTATGAATAATGATTTTTTCTAATATATTATATAGAAAAAATAGAAAAAGAAGATTTGAATTTGAACTCCGAAATGCCATATATATAAATAAGATTATATTAAAAAAATAATCTCATAGAAAGTAAGAAAGAAATCCCAAAAGAATAGAATCATCCTTATATTTTATAATAGAACGAAAATTTTCTAAATATAGAAAAAAAATGAAGAAAATATTCAAATATATATAATCTCTGAAGATTAGATCGTATTCTATTTTTCATATGCTATATTAAGAAAATTCTTTGAAATTTTTAGATTAAATTCATTTATTTTTATTATTTCTTTTATATTATATCTAAATATATTTATATTATGAATATTAATATTTTGTATATCAAGTATGAATATCATTAGTAATTTCTATAAATGACCTTCATTTTCAATATTTTCCGAAATATCGTTCTATTCATGAGTATTAAAATATTTCAAAATTTTAATATTATATATGGTTATAGAATATCGTATTTCAAAATATATCGTTTGTAATCTCATTTTTCGTTCGAGGGGAGCGGATCGGGGACGTTCTGGGCCGGTTGGAGTTTGCGCGGATGCCTGATTGGGATTGAGGAAATGTTGTTGATGGCGTCTGAACCCCAAATTTATATCAATTTGTCTTGAATTCCTGATGATTTATTAGGATGACGTGAATTCCGCCGTATGAGCCCATCTTGTATCAATGTAGCATTTGTATTTAAATGTAATGTAATTAGCGTTTCATTTTGGGAGTAGGGGTCAGCAGAGTCAAGCGCCAAAAAATCTTGAAAATGGGCCTAAAATAATGTTGTTTCAGTGCCAAATGTTAAGCGCAAGCAAAGATTGGAGGCATACAAATTAGCATTATTTCTGAAGGTTATGCAGGCTACGCTTCCAGATCCCCCCGCTACGGATCTGCCCTCGCTTTGTGAAGCTTTGCCGTCTTCTGTGGCAAACTTAGCCCATTCGTGAACCAACGATTGCTACAGTGGGGCCGCCGCGTAGAGGCTGAGGGAAGCTAGCCCCTTGACATTCTGCTCAGCTTTCCCATCCCGCCTCGACTCAAAGCAGCACACCCAAGTACTGAGCTTTAGGATACCTGGCAGCATTGGGCAAACATTTCCCTGCACTGTCTCATGCATCCTTTCATCCTGCCTCTCGGCTAGCTCTGGCCAGTGCACGATGAAGCTATCTGACACGAGGTACACAAGTTTGCCAGTCATGGACCTCAGGAGCACTGCTGGATACTGCTGGCTTCATGGGAACAGTAAGGCTAAGATTTGTTTCGCTGCAAGGAAGAAAGGACGGCGTCTCAGTGCAGTGAAAAACAATCTCTTCGCTTTAGTCGGTCTGAGGCCCAGGCAGTGACTTGACTCTGCAAACACTTTCAACCTGGTATCTCATGTTACAAGCCCCAGAACACATGCTCCTTACGCGGCTGCGGATGCCAAGGCATCAGCAAACACCAGGGAACAACTTCTGAAAGTCACGAGCTCGAAGAGCAGCGCAGCGGCCACAACCTCTTGGTTGCTTTCAGATGAGATGAAAGTCATCCCTCACTGTCAAACTGCTAGGTGGTAGACTGGTATGCACGTACCTGGCCCGTTAACGATCAACACCTTGCAGGCAAGTGAGAGAGTAGGAACATCACCTCAGCAACCCTCAGACTGCCTGCGGATGCAGTTTCCAGACGAGACTCAAGCAGGCGATGAAAGCCTGCTCAGGATTGACTGAGTTTGCAGGCAACTGCCTCTTGCGGGAGTTTGACTTCCAACATAGCTTCTCGCGGTTCATAGCCCACGCTCGCCTACTGCACTATGCGGCCTTCAGGGTTGAAGGCAACGAGGATGCCCAGGATTGTCCAACCTGCAACCAGAAATGCTGGAGCCATCTCAGCCTGCTGTTGCTCTCAGGCTGGGCAAGCGGCGCCAGCAACCACGACTCTGTTTCTGTTTCTAGGACTACGTCAAACTTTAAGCAGTTTTGGGCATCGTGACAACGCTGGTCAAATTAAGCAGCTATGCGGGATATGGCCAACCCTGTTGCGGCCTCCCTGCTTCGTGGAATCGTATGGAAGCGATGCGGATGCGCCGCCAAGTCAGGGCGGACTGCTTGAACCTGCAGTCATGCAGTGAACCGAAGGATAGGCCATTTGAGTCGACTCTGGAGAAGGCCGCCCTCTGAAGCCGCTCAAACTCTGCAGGCCTTCTTCAAGGATGTGGAATCTGTCTCGCCCATGATGAACTGACATTTGTACCTGCTTCTGTACATCGAAACACTTGCAAACTGAAGCAGTTGCTACCTGGCATTACACTACTGCCCCTTGTAGGCCTTACCAACTTTAGCAGCTGGATACTGACAAATTGGAGCGCACTTGTCTTGGTCCAAGTCTCTGAGGAGAGACAGCATCTCCTGCTCACGCATTTTTGCACATTTCTGCAAAAAGGCTTGTAAACGCTTCATTATAACATCAATGCCGCAGCTGCTGCTCCGCAACCTATGTATGCATGTGTGCTGTCCATCGTGTGACCTCCAGAACCAAGAACGACGAGTGACTGTAAAGGCAGCGGCCTGAGGCAAATCATTTGCTGGCTGGCCTGAGAAAGCCAAGTCTTGGCCCGTGGCGCGTCAGCCCATCTGCGCCTCACGATGCCGAAACAGTGGCTGGAAGCCACTGAGAAACGGGTAGATCAATATCCTGCCTGTTCTTTCTGCGGTCCCAAGACACTCGCTCCAACATCCACCTTGAAGCTATCATGTAGTGTTGGCTTCATCATGCTGTCCGAAGTCTTTGCTCCAAGAGGCCACAACACGCGTGCTGCACATGCGAGCAGAAGTCCGCATGTTAGCCTGGAGTGTGCCCAGAAGGGAACTACTGTAGAGCGTCCCAGATTTCAGTGCCCACAAGGCACCGTGTTTGTTGTTCAAAGGCACGCAGCTCGTATCATGCAAAAGCCGCAAGAGCTCTCTGAAATTGCCCGTTTACAGCAAGGATCGCCATGCAAGAACTACGGGCCCATACTCTGAGACAGCTAGCTAGAAGGTTGCAACGTTTCAGGCATGATCGCTTTCGTGGGTGCAGTGCATGAGGGCCCACTTTTTACAGATAAACAACAGCATGTTCAATTATCACAGGCGCCCAAGACGAAAGCCCAGTTGAGACCGCGGTGGCTCAAGGTGCGAATGGAAACCCCATGCCGTAGACAGCCGAACAAGATGATGGAAATCAAGCCTTGGATTCTGACGAAACTTGTGGCTTTCGACTCTATGCAGGCTCTACTTCGCTTCCAAGCCTATGCTAAGAGAACCCAGAATCTTGCATCTGCTCTTAAGAATCAAACTTTTGATCTCCCCCACCAAACCCAACATCTGCACGCGTTTCATCAACGATCGCAACAATGTGACATGTTCCTGCTGTTCACCTGTGCTTTAGAACCTCAAGCATCGAGCATCATTGCCAAGGTTGAAAACCCCACAGTTGCATGAGGCAAGGGAACGTCTGCCTCTTATCATAGCCTGAGTTTTCATGCTCACGATGCTACACGTACTACTCAAAAAAATTCTACACAGTGGCTCCAGCACTCTTGTATGAACGCAAAGCCATGTGCTGTAGGCCATAAAGAAAAGCTGAGGGCCGGACCAAGCAGCTTGCATAACTCTACAACATCGTCAACTACAGACTCCGCCATTTTGTCATCTTGCGCTTTGCTTACCTGCTCTCGCGCATCTGCCGTCAGAGACGAGTCTATGGGAGTCCAAGCTTGAAAGATCACCAAAGTTTGTTTGCTGGCAAAGCAGCAACCAAGTCCGCTTCGGAATGTCGAGAAGTTGCTGGAGGAATTGCTGTAGTTGTTCTATTAAACTGCGGAATTTCAGTTCCGGCCGTGTGACCTGATGTCATAGAGTCATAGGTCCTAAACCTGCCTCCTTGCAATGCCAACAAAGAAGCTGCAGATTCATGAGCTGAAGTCGCTTGCAGCAAAAATTCAGGCTAAGTAGAAAGTTCCCGAAGCCGCTGCAGCAGATTGTTCTTTGCACCCAGACTACCAATCTGCAGGCTGGGATGAAACTCCTGACCTGCTCGATGTGCGAGACTGTCTGCCTGTTGAGCAGGTGCACGCAAGCAGCACTTGCTTGCCCTCACTTCGATTCCAGAGAGCTGGGCAGTGCAAGCGCCATAAAACAAATGCGGTAGCAAAACACTGCGCTTTAGCGTCAGTTTAGTGGAGTGGCTTGAGTATGAGTGTGAAACAGACTCAAGACTGCTCACGGTGTAGCATTTGCAAAGTGGAAGGCATTAATCATTAATCTTCTTCACCGCACCTACTGCGACAAGAAATTCTACAACTAGTCTACTGATAGCATCTCATCATAGCTAGCGTGAACAGGCTTTTCCACATCATCTGGCTTCAGGAGGATGGTGAGGGTCCACCTTCAGGAGCATCAGGCCTGGACGGACAGCATGCACTGATGCTGGTAGACAGAATCTTGCTTGTGCACGTGCCTTGGGTCATCCGTGGTTGCAGCGCCTTCCGCTGCAGGGCTCGCGGAAACCTAAGGCGCTAAAGGGCAATTTGTTCAGAATCCTATCTTGTGCTAGCTTGTGCTGTCCATTGCAGTCTCGCCTCTGCCTCAGGCTTGACGGTGGCCTCAGCTGCTGCTTCTTTGCTCTCTTCCGCTGCCGCTGCCGTACCTTCGATCTGCTTTTGCTCGTCGTCTTTGGCTTCACTGGTCTCTGCTTGTGGAAGAGCTGGCTCCTGCGTCTCTTCGCCTTGTGTGTGTGCTGCTGGGTTTTCTGCTTCTGGTGCTGCTTGCTCATCTTGAATCGGAACCAGTGTCTGCACTGGGGGCAGGGAGGCAGGCGCCTCAGCGGAATCAGCAGTGGCTTCTTTTCGACTGTCTGGTGGCTCATCTGGGCTTGCCTGCAGGATGACACTGGGGCCCTCAGGTCCTTCCTTCTTGGCCTGTCCCTCTGGGCCCTCCAGGCAGTCCTGGCCCTCACTACCTGTCTTTTCTGTTGCTGCTGTGTGGGAGGCTTCGCCTGCCTCGGCTTCAAGCTTTGTTTTTGCGTCTCCGGCTTGCTCACGAGCTGCTGTCTTTTCTGCTTCTGGATTTTCCTGCTGTGCCAGGACCAGCGTCTCCGTTGGTGGCAGTGAGCCCAGTATTCCAGAGGCAGGGGCATCTTGTCTGTCCGGACCTTCACTGGCCACGGCCTCAGGCTTTTGCCCGCACTCGTCAGCTGCATCCTGTCCTTGCTGTCCTGGTTCACAAGAGCACATCACACGCACCTGTACATGCAGGCGGTAAGTCCTTCAGCACGTTGCATAGCAACAGCGGCAGCAGCCACATCACCCACCTCAGCCAGGTGCCTTGTGTAAGTCACACATGAGCTGTGCGGATGCACAAGCAAGAGCATGCAAAGCTCAGCGCTGAGTTCAGACTCTTGTTTGTGGGCGCATGCCTGCATCGTATTGTATCGCACTCATGGTAGCACAGCACGTTCGCAGGGCTGGAGTACATATGCTACTCACACAGTGGTCGGACCTTGTGTCTTGCCGTCTAGGCGACAGCATGACTTTGTGCCTGGCACAGCTTGATGATATCAATCGACGACGTTTGGACCCTCTGCGCTGTGAATCTTCCTTGTGTAGATTTACGGCTACGTGTCGCCAAATTATACAACATGTTGGTGACGTTCTATTGACACAAGTTGAGAGGCTGCAAAGTCAGTCCAACACTCGAGATATCTCCGTCCATGAACACAGCCAGTCAGCAGCACCCCAAGTAAAAGAATCTTCAGGCTGTGGTGCGCACCCCCACCGCCGGCCGCTGCATACTTTAACTGTAACTTCTGTTTCCTCCTGCCCGTCTTCGGCACCGCACCGATGTGCGGTTTTCTTCCATGCAAAAGTGATCAACAATGTTTCTGTTTTCCCGTGACAAGTAAAGGCCGAAAGCCTGCCCATCCCCAAAAGGCATCCTCTCTGTCGTTGACTTCTAGTTTCACTCGTTTGCGGGGAACCTGTGTCGATCCCAAAACCCCACAGTGAATGTTTCTGGGTACCGGGTCCAGCGAAATGGCGTTTCCGGTCAGAGCTTTGATTTTTATGGGTCACCGGTTTCAGGCGTAGTTAGGATTTCAAAGCTCAGGGTTTGCGAATTTCGGAGTCTAGTCTAGACCCCTGGTTTCCTGCAGTTTAAGCTGGAGATTTGTTCAGGCGCTGCGAGGTTCAAGGTTGTATCCAAGATTACCGGATTTCAATCTTCAGGATTTGGCAACCCTGATGCTTAGATGTTTTGGGATGTACGGCGGTCAAGTTTTGGGAGTGCAGGGTTTCCAGTGCTTCCAGCGCTCCTTGCCCAGGTGCTCGAGGTCTTTAGGTGCTTGGATGTTTAAGCTTTAGAAGGCTCAGGTTTAGGCTGCCAGTCTGAGGTCTAGCGTGGTTTTAGGATGCTTCAGGTTCCGAGACTGCAAGAAACTGTTTGATGCCTGGCGCGCACACTTCCCGTCGCAAAGCTGCCACACACGACCACGTCGTTGCTTTCAGCGCTTTCGTTTCTCGGGGCACCTCGATGCATCGCTGAGAGATTCAGAGCACACATGGCTTACATGCCGCAACTTGGTCCCTGACGGCGTATGGATGAGCCCACAGGACGCTTGCGCTCCTCCATGCTGTGCTGTTTCAATCTAGTCCGCCAAGGCTGAAGGCGTATAGCGTAGAGCTGTAAGGACCATAACAACTTGTCAACCCCTCCAAAGACGCGCCTCCAAAATCGTGTTTTTCTCTTTTAAGGTTCCCCTCCACCCAACCCCACACCCCCCTCCCCAACCCGCGCCCGCTCGCGCCCCTCCCTCTCCCCCTCGCCCTTCCTAGTCTGCTTCTTCGTCTTCCTCGAGCGTCTCCCACAATCAAATTCCCAGCCGTGCCTTTCACTTGCGCAGCTGGCCGGTTTTACGCATGGCGTCAAGACCACTAGAAACACTTCTCGCTCCTAGCTGCTAAGTTCTGCTTGCTCGACCCTGCTTCCTTTCAATTCAACGCGAAGCAGACTAAGATTGCGCATGATTGCTCCTTTCCTCCAATAGGACAGCATTGCCTCCCTCATAAAGCACACGAACTAATCAAGCCCATCCAGCAAAGCCAGCACAAACCTGTTTGGAAGCCCTAGTTGTGCTTCATACCTGCATGGCTTCTGCTTCGCTCCGCTGTCCACCCACCCGACGGCCCCTTGGCGGCCCTCGCAGTAGCGACTAAATTATGGTGCAGAAGAAGATGGCGTGCTAAATGAAGTTCGCAGCACAAGCTGTACTAGATGCAATAATCATCCAGCGTGATGCCGGCGTCCGACCTGCAAAGCTGGCGTCGGGCCGTTGCTGTCTGACCTCGCGTCAGGCGGCCATGGATTGCTGCTGAGCTGCAGGCCCCATGAGGCTTCTGTAACACCGCAGGGGATCGGCGTGTGAAGATGCTCGTAGATGACATCAGGTGTCATGTACCTGGCAGGGTCAACATGGCGAACTGTACACGCTGGAAGCTGCTCTGCCCTCGCCTGTTCACCCGTTCCCGACGTGCGGAGGCCAATTGCTCCTGGAGCTCAAGTTGCGATGCATAGCACTTATGGCACCGGGGCACTGACAAAAACGATAACTTACAAGCACATCCGCTACCAGACTAGACCAGACTGCCAAGGCCTGCTCCAGAGCAGCTGTCTCCTGTCATCACACAAGCAACCCTCAGAAGTGTCTGCAGAACCGCGGGGGTTCGTTTGTTTTTGGATAGATGCGGGAGGCGTGCCGCTAGCTTCAATAAAGCTTCATTCAGAAACAAATGGGAAAGAAGTCTGGGCCTTGCTTGAACCTTTTCTGCTACTGCTACAGTCTGGCCAACACGCCCAGAATCAACCAAAGTTCTCTCTACAAGGTGCGATCGCAGTCCTGCAACCAGGCAAAAATTCAGATAGCTACCATTCTGCTTTTCCATACTTCGCCATGCTGTCCAAGAATTGCGGTGTAAGGCGCCTTCTCGGCCTTCTCCCGCCTATGCAGTTCGGCGGCCTTGCGGGCCAGCTCACGGCGGTATGCCTGGCATGAAGGGTGCAAAGTGAGCTGTCGCACAAACAACTATCACAGCTCACCGTCTGCAGATCTACACATCTAAGCGGTCTTCCTCCACTTGAGGCAACGTCTGCTGAACTCGCTCCACTCGCTCCTGCTGCACTGGCTGGCGTAGGGGCATGGCAGGACGGTGCTTCACACCTCTAACAGTCATCTCTCCATGCCGTCCTTCTCTTCCATTGCGCGGATCTCTTCCTCTTCCTTGGCCTTCCTGTCGTGGCTGACAGGCAGCAGTCACATGGTTTCGCATCTAGGCCATAACATGGACCCGACTTCACAGAGCGGCACATGCACACATGCA
>CAJNIZ010043171.1:146227-173188 GCA_905231905.1 Symbiodinium pilosum
ACAGAGCGGCACATGCACACATGCAAATGCAGGCTCCTCCGCTTTTGCCTCATGTGCTGTCGAACGCGCTGCTGCGCATCTTGATGAGGCACGTAGGTCAGTGATTCCTGGAGGAACAGCCACTTCCGTTCCAGTGTTTTGCCAGCCCCATTGAAGCATCTGAAGCATTCTGCAGCCCAGCCAAAGCTGCATTCTGACAGCCTCGTGCTGAGCTCGCACAGGAGACGGCGATCGTGCCTCGTGACGGGCCGAACGAGCAGGCTTTGGAATGAAAGCCACGAGGAATAGAAATAAACCAAACACCTTTGGCCATGTTCATTAAGCGCGAATGGCATCCGCACCTCTTCGGAGTGCAAAGGGCTCCGAGACGCTTGACTGCCATGTCTCGGACTGTGGAAAAGCGTCCCTTCCGAGCAAGACGTTTTGACGGCGGTTCAATGTTATGTCCAGACTCTTGTGCTTCAGACTTCTAGACGGCCTCGCGGGGGGCCATCTTGGCTGCCCACCTATGCGCTCACAGCTGCCAAAGGGCTGAAATTTGTTTGCATAACTCGACCATGCTCCCTGCCGACCTGGCGAAGCAGACGCAGGCGTGGAAGCGCCAGCACGTTCTGCAGTCCGATCAAAGGCGCAAAAACATCAGGAAAGACCATGTCGGGCCTCGCTACTCGAGACTTTGGGCGGCTCCTGGCAACAAGGGCGTTCGTCAACTCAGCAGTTTCAGATTCGGATGGATGCTGTGCATATGCTTGAAGCAGAGAGCCATCATGCCGGCACTTTACAACTGCACAATTTCTACGAGTGTCTCCTGTGGGAGCCCTCTGCCACCATGCACGTCAAGCTTCGGGAGCATGACCTAACGCAAGCGAGGGCACCATGAAGAGCTGATGATCAGATGCCATAACCCACAACAACTGAGAGTCGTGCGGAAACTCAGGGGGGCCAAGGCATTGCGCATGTGACGGCACCGGCCCATGCTAAATCATGTCCCCAGCCGATGGCAATGCTTGTGTAAGGCAGTCTGAACGGAGCATTCAACGCCCTCTAGGTCATCATGTATCCTTGCACTTTCTTCAGTGTGCTCTGGCTGAGCCAATCCACACGTTGCAAATACCTAAAAGCACCCGGGCTTCACCAAAGGCTCACACCCGCAGCATGCTTGGTAATGCATTGCAGACCTCCGCGTCTGACCACGCAGAAGCTTTCAGATGACGGCAGCCGAAGGAGGTGGATGCGCTAGACAAGCGCACGCGATCAAGTTTTTGTGACACGCTTCCAGCCCATGGCCGTGTGCTTAACAATAACTCAGACACAACGGCTCTTATGGCCACGGCGCTCATTCTGGAGTTAGAGCGCAAGCTTGGGAACGTAACCTTTCGCGATAGTTGAGACCACATAGTTTGAGGGGTCTCTAAGCGTTGTATGCTTCTCTGAAACAGTTTCCAATAGCTCAGAGGCATGTGAAGATGGAATTGTGAGAAGTGCCTTAACCGCTTCGTCTGAAAGCTGAAGTCCTATTGACTCAGCTCTCTGCATTCCAGGAGAGTTGATTAACTCTGCAGCAGCAGCCTCTTGCTCTGCAGCAGATAACGCTCTAACTGGTTGCTGGGAGAAGTTTTGGAGGCCTTTTGGAGCAAAGCCATGGAAGGGGCCTGGGCCATAGCTCCCAGGCCCAGGAGATCCAGGACCCGTTGGCCCGCATCCTCCGCATCCCATTGCTGGACCTGGCATGTGCTGATACCGGCAGCTGTCGCCAAACTGGCACCATCCTGCCTTAGCAAAGAACTTGCAGGTCTCTCCTCCACCCCCAAGTTGATCTGGAGGTGCGGGAGGTCCACCCAGATGCTCGTGTTTGCACTGATCGCCGTATTTGCACCACCCCGACTTAGAAAAAAACTGGCAAACCTCTCCAGACTTTGCTGCTGGCTGTAGCTGCGTGTCTGGTGGCAGGACATGAGCAAAGCGGCAGGCAGCCCCATATTTACACCATCCTGCCTTTGCAAAGAACTGGCATGACTCGCCAGTAGCCTGGAGGCCTGGTTCAAGGCTCAAGCCTTGGGGACCATCAGGCAAAGGCCCTAAACCCTGGCCGTTTCCAGCTTCTGGACCAGGAATATGCTGATATCTACAGCTGTCGCCGAACTGGCACCAGCCAGCCTTTGCGAAGAACTTGCAAGGTTCTGTAGGGTCTAGTGGGGGCTTTCCAGCGGTCAGTCCAGGAATGTGCTCATGTCTGCATTGGTCGCCATATTTGCACCAGCCTGCTTTGGAGAAAAATTGACAAACCTCACCAGTTTTTTCTCCGGGTTTGCCAGGTGGACCCGCAGGCCTGCCTCCGTTTGGAGTATCAGGTCCTGGTATATGCGCGTGTCTGCATCCATCACCCCACTTGCACCAACCTGTCTTCACGAAAAACTGACAAACCTCGCCTGCTGGTGCAGCAGCAGATAAGCCAAGTGGTGCACCGACGGCATATGGTTCTGCTCTGAAATGTGCTCTGTCTGATACAGGCCCATACGACATGGCCAACATGGCCCTGCGAGGACCTGGTATGCGGCTTGCTAGCCTTCTACATATCTCGCTATTCTCGCGCCATAACTGATGAAGCAGGGATCTGCAAGCAAACCAGCTCGATACACTATGACAGACCATTGAATGCTGCCACACTTATTGACAGGTAGCAAAACAAACGACCAAAGAACGAAGCGTTTCACTGCAGGCTCTGACAAAACGACGCCATACGAATTATTGCGTCAGGACGCGTGCTGCTTGTTTGAGACTATGGCGGATAGTCTCTCAACCATCCTAAGAACTGAAAGGAAAACAAAACAAACGTCATCTTCCTGACAGCTTTTTCTCCTGGTCAGTCCGCTGTGCGCTCATCGGAGGGATCCCATCACGTCCTGGAGGCCGCGCAAGCTGGTGGATCCAGAGATGCCCTGCAAGGTCGGTTCACTGCACAGCTCTCCAAAAGAGCGATACGGTGTCAATACAAAACACATGGCCGTAAGGCCTTGAAAAGAGCCTGCGTCTTCCTGTCGGCATCAGCCTCGCTGAGATAGGCCGCTACACTTGCCAGAGCACAATACGCGGCGAGGGGGTCTGAGCCTCCAGGAGCTGCTTGTTCCATCCTGGGCCCAATGCCTTTGAGAGTCCCTCCGCAGCTTCCTGCTTGACCACATTTGACACCGCGAGTCATTGCAATCATGCTGCCACTTCCGCTTCAGGCCTGCATGTAGGGATCTTCGTCGTCCATGTCGGCACTTTCGCGACTCAGACTGCGGGTGCAGGGGACTCAAAAAAAGTCTAACTTCAAACCCGTCAGTGCAGACACACCTGCTCCTAGCTCTCGGAATGCACTCAAACCCAGGTTTTCTCTATGTTCTTGAACCTCTACGCTTCCGTTGGGTTGTCAGACAAATCCTTCGACATCAGGGCGGCCTTAACTAAAAGATCAATCAGGGGGGTCGTTTGTGGGGGTGCGCATTTCCACCGAAGACCGCAGACACGTTATGAAGACATGTGCCAGGAGGCCCCTGACCGCTTACGCCACGCGCTGACGCCAGTCAAGTGACGCCGCTTGAATTCGCGGCTCCTGACGCCGCATTGTGACGCCACGTGAGCTATTGACGCCGAGCTCTGACGCCACTCCGGTAATGCCATGTGACTTCTGTGTATTCGCGACGCCGGGCTAGCTTCCGACGCCACGTCCAGCGGCGCCCTGAGGGTCCCTGAGGCCATGTGAGGAAGTGACGCCATATCCTGCTTCCTCTTCCACTGCCCATGATGCGAACATAGCCGTCACTGCTGGGATCGATGCGGAGCACTACATGTTTAGCGCCCGGCGGAGCCAAAAGGTCATTGAAAAGCAGACAATGATCCCCAGGACGGGGGGAGGGTGCTGCGGCAGCCATGACGCACAACTTTCATCCAGCTCCGGTCTGAAATTCACTGGAGAAGTAAAAGGGACTGCAAACAGAAAACATCGAGGCGCGCAGCACCTTTATGAAAGAATGGTGAAAACAGCTCACTGCTGTGAGCAGGAGGCCGCCTCAATCACACAGCAGCACATGGGCGGATGTACTGCTGGTCGGGAGTCTCTACCGCTTCGTAGGTCTTTGTGCTCAGCTTGGGATTGTCATTTTGCATCGTCCTGCCTGAAAGCATGGGACAAAAATCTTCGATACGCGGAGCGCAATGCTTTTGGGGATCTTAGTTGCTTTTGCGGGTTTTTGCTTGCCATGCACTCTCCTGACCGAAGTCCTCAAATCTGATTATTGATTGCCTCTTTCTTATGCTCAAGCCAAGGCTACAACAAATACAAGGTTTGTAACGGCAGATTTCTTAGTTGCACAGGACTTGGCCAAGGGGAATGACACAAACAGGAGAATCCGCAACGGGAGACCCACACATGCCTGAGCTTCTGGGTCTCCATGACGGGCTCCTGGGTCATCATTTCCCGCATCTGCTGATGCAAGGATGCCTGGTTGTCACTCCAAGGATTACGCTGGGCTTGGGCAGTTGGCCAGCCATGACTTGTGGATTGGACCTCGTCGAAGCGAGGAGTGACTGCATGCGCCTGATAAGAATGGCAAGAAAAAAACGAACGTCTGCCCTATGGCTGACCACAGATGCACGCAGGTTTGTTTCCAGGCGCCATGCTGCTGTGCTGAGCAGCGCAAGCAACACCACCCGGCTTGACATCATGCCTGGGCATCAGCAGCCCCGAGCCCATGCAAACTTGCTTGCCCTCAGTCCAGCACCTTCGGATGCCTACCAGGTGGCCTCTACGTTCCACAGTTACCTTGAGCCAAAGCACATTGCGCGGCACTTGCTTGGGAATCAGCTGGCAAGCATTACCAGACTCTGGAACCATGTTGATGACTCATGATCTGCTGTTTCTGCCGTTTCCGTGCCGCTTTCCGCGCTTGTCACTGTTGTAGGCCTTCGGGTGGCTGGCTGCAGGACATCTCTTGCTCCAATTGCTCCACGACCTCTAGCACGTTGGTACAGCAGGAGTGCGGAGAACCTGGTGGCGAACAGCTTCAAAACTTGATGATCCTCTGGCTCCAGCAGTCTGCATCTGGGGGGAGAGACACAAGCCAGGCGGCGCTGCTTGCAGAGTCCAGCTTGTGGTTGCCAGGTTGTAGTTCAGGACCTCAGGACCTGTGCTTCTTGCGTCAGATGGCCAGGTGGCCATGCGTCAGCTTGCCCAAGCCTGCACGGCATCCATCCACTCCTCTCGTGCTATGTTTGCTACTTCACACGTCTCATGCGTCTGCGCGTGCTGAAAATGGCGGGGAGATTCATGCAGCATTGATGTCTCATAGCTTTAGCGGACATCATTGAAATTTCCGGCACTGCTTACACAGACGGAGCCCAGGTTTCGGCATCATATGCAAGCTTCCGGATCTAAGACCTAGTCATTTATCAAAATTCCAAAGCTTTCAAAAGATGCTCCTTGGTAGCATCGTGGTAGCGTCCATGACCTCAGGGCGTCTACCCTGAGAGTACTTAGCTACATACTGCGTTTGGTCGACCCCCACATATCAAGGCACATCGGAGCCCAAGCTTCGCAAATCGCGGTGCAGCTTCAGAGTCCTCCAGTTCCAATGCGGCTTCATAGCCGAAGTTGCAAGCTTCCAGCTTGTAGCTCTTCCTTCAAGAAGGCTTGACATTGGCATAACGACACTAGTGGTGGTGCAACGTAGCCAGAAGCTAAAAAGGTGATAAGAGCATTTTCCAAGCTTCATTGCGAACTCTTCGTCTCTGTAAAGCTTGAGCAGCTTCTTGGCAATGCGAAGTTTCTTGCTCGAATTTCTGTTCGAGTAAAGCAAGGCAGACAGCTCTCCCATTCGTAGTCTTCTCTTGTCACTGCCACTGTGTGCTCGCATCAGGCAAACGCTGCAGCTGCAGCGAAACTGCCAGTTGTCCTGCAGCAGCTGCTGCCGCACTTGCCGTGGCTCTCGGAGGTCGATGTAAGAAATGCTCAGCTCTTCACCCTCACATATGGTGGTTTGGGCATATACTTCCATCTGACTGTCTCGCTGATTCCAACTGTAATCGCAGTTGGCATTGCAAGAATGGTTTAATCGACTCAGGCTTAAGCACACTGCCTTCATGTTCGTGCTGGGCCCCGCAGTCTCGCACTCTATTCCGTTCGTCTCGATGATTCCGCGAAGGGATTTGCGTCCATTTGAAGACCAGGCATCCTCCAAACCCATGATGTCCTCTTGCACTTTGTCTGGCAGCTGCGTGAACTGTTCCTTCACTCGCTGCATGCTCTGCCTTGAATCCGTTTCGAAAGTCAGCTGAGGAATCTCGGCGAAGATTAACTCTCCAGCCTCCAGTGTCAAGTTTGCAATGATGCCAAGACCTTTGCCTTCAATCTCCTGGATAGCATACCTGAAGCACGAGATTTACGCATGCCACCACATGCCACTGCAACAAGTGCGGAAGGATCCCCGGCCTTTTTCCCTCAGACAGGCACCGCCTGCTGCAACGACGTCGGAGACTCCTTGTGCCAACAACCAAGCCTCAGGAGACAGAAGAACTACTCCACCAAATAACAGCTCAACATCCAGATTTCCCTGCTGGCTTCTTTCGCCCTCAAGCGCAGTGCCTGGTCCCACGTACGCAATGCCAACGAAGCGATCACTCCAAATGCGACTGTAGTTAGTTCGGGCAGGTCGAGCAGGCGGCAGCTCCAAACAACGCACGTTTTCAGTGGTTGCCCTGAGTGGTTGATTGACCAAACTGTTGTGTAGCATCTGGAGCAAGGATCACATGCTTGGATCCATCCGCGCACGCTTCATGGAGACGAACGGCATCGAGATGCACCAGCTTGACTCTCATTCAGTGAGAGTGAAGATTCCAACAGTCAAAGCCCCTGTGTGCGTGAGTAGGTTCAGCCTTGGGCACGAAACATTGATTTTCCCCGCCGCACTCAGGCCATGGCAAATGCAAAAGATTTTGTCTCTGCAATCTTCTTGCAGAAGGCGCGTGAGCCAAGCCGACCAGGCAACTGCCTCTAACTTGGCTCGAACAATGATTAAGCTTACAGCCAACAAATTTCTCCAGTCTGCCTGGGAGGCGACACGGAATCTGTGTGCTGCTACATGCCAGCACATTTTGGTGAAACTGCCGCAACGGAGCGTTGGGGTGCAGAGTGGGCACGGCACGCTCCAGCCCTGGCGGGGCACACATGTGTACGAAATCATCAAACATGACAACTTCTTCTGCTGCTTGTGGTGTGATGGTGGTGACAATGGTAAGGATGTTATGAGCAGGTTCTTTGTCTTGTCGTGTGGTATCACTGGGGGACAGACCACGCCATTGGAACAGAGAAGCACAGTTTTCATGCAGCAGGATTCATGTTGAAATTTGGAGCTCCCTGGCCTAGGCAGCCTTCGCTGCTGCAGGCTGATCTGCGCCACGTCTTCCCCAGAAATCTTTCTTCCAGTCCCAGGATGTGCCATGCAAATCATCAAGCCAGCCCATGGCGCCGTAGTTGACGTTGAACTTTTCCTGGGTTTGCGATGAAACACAAATTTCACCCGAAGTTAAAACTGAGCAGGAATCAACCGCTGAATGCCAAGCAGGCACATGATGAAAGTCGTGGAAGTTTGGCTGTGCCTCGGCCTAGCAGCTTAGCATGCTCTTAGCGTGCTCTGGGCTTTGCTGAGAATTGCAGAAAAATTTTCGGCTACACAAAAAGGCATGTACTTGCAGTGCCTGGAAAGAGAAGAAATCTATCCAAGGCCATCTGATGCCACAGTGATGCGTCTGCGTCGCCATGACGGCAAACGCCATCCAAACTACCTCGGTACCGCAGTGACAAGGGAGCCGCTACATCCTGGTGCGAGCCAGTCAAAGTCTCAGTGCTGCACGCCAGTGAAGGCATTCGCCCGAACAGCTAACAAGCCCGCTCCGAGTGGCCTTGAGCGAAGCAACTTGCCCTGGCGTGAACGAAGCCTCAATCCACCTGTTTTCTACGGCTACAAATCTGCACACCTATGCACGAGCACGGCAATGCTGAGACAGCGACATGAGATCGGAGAGGAAGAATTCAACAGGGTGGCAGTAGATTGCCGCTAGTCCCATTGGTGCCTCACCGACATGCCAACAGTATTGCAAGTGTGTTCATGAAACTGGACCAGGCTGGCTATTCACAACGCTCCACACAATGGAGCACAGCGTTACATGGGCACATCCTTGAAAACTCTTGGTGGGGGTTGGAATGGAGATTGAGAGCTCGCTGCCGTTGATTGAAACTTAAGGTCAGCAAGCAAGGCCAGACTGAAAGAGCTTTCAAGGCCTGCATAAGTCTGGAGGCAAAAGAGTATAAGCATAGGGTTGCTGCGAAAGGACGAAATGGAGAAGAAGGTGAGGCATCAAAAACGGACGCGCTTGGAGGGAGCCTTCGGTAGCTCAAACAACAGGGTAGTGGTTGTGAAATACATATCTCACTTGTCTGATAGCAGAAGTCCCGAGTCAGACAGTCTGCATGATGAATGAAGAATCGACAGAACTAGCCCACATTCTGGACGTGTTATCATAGAGGGAGATGTGGCACACGAGGCTGCTGCCGATGATGCTTGCGGGACCCCTGTCACACTGTGACACATTCATGCATCAATTTGCAGTTAAGTGCTTCAGCAACAATTGGGTTTCGCGTTGGGGCATTCAGGGCCAACTGTAGCTTTCAGCTAGTGGGGTTTGCAATATACTCGGTGCAATGGGAACTGCATACTCGAAAGAGGCATGCATGTTGAGTTATTTGAGGCCTCTAGGAACGTGGGTATGAGAACAGCATGAAAGTTGTGATTTAGGGATTCGAGCAATTAAGGAGTTTGCAGCTAGGCTTCAAAGCGGTCTGCAGACTTGGTCAAGAGCTTGGGGTGGGAATAGTTCAGATTCTGAGGATCTTTGCCGTCAGTTGTGCAAATGACAAGCTTACCTGCGAAACTCCGCTGATGCCAGCTCTCGACTCCTTCTTCTTCTTCTTCTTCTGATTCTTCTGATTCTTCTTCGATTCTGCGGGCAGTGCATAGCCGAACTATGCCAGGGCTAAGCCCCAAGCCCTGTGGGCAGTGTGTCGTCTGGTCAGATTACCGAGGAGGGCCCACGAATGGAGGAAAAGCAATTCCTCAAGGTCCAGTGATGTGTTCCTTTTACGATGTTTGCTGGTTTCCCTTTCCTTGTCTTTTCTACTCTATCCGGCTGTGAGACTAAATGACTAAATGGGAGCCCCAAGTTCACGGCCTCCTTTCACACGCTTCACTACCAAGGCAACAAAAGCTCCACTGCACCCGAAGAAATATCGGCCATCCATCCGTGGAACGTTTTCCTGCTGAACTCCTGGCCCCCAAAGCATGGGTACAACAGCTTGTCACTAGTCCCCGATGGTCACACATCAAAAGGTATCACACTGTGCCTGTGTCTGGCCTAGTCCAGCTGTTTTCGTCTATGATCTCTATGACTTATGCTCTCTCTCATATTGTTATCATACTGCACCAGATCCCCTGATTGGAACCTGTCTATTCAATTCCGGCTACTTGTACATCACACACGCTTTCTTGTAGGAGTTCGTCTCTGAGACGCTCGCGTACAGTAACTGGAGCTTCGAAAGTCTTAGATTCTCAATTCTCTCAGTCTCTCTGCTGACATGTGTGGACGCAAAAGCATCAAAAGCGATGAGGCAGACACAATGGCACAGGAGACATATGCCCAGCCAACCACTGGTAGGATCTAGCGGGAAAGCAGCCTCGCTCACGTTCCGGCTCCCCAATCCACACAACAAACTTCAGTTTATGATCTTTCCACGGAGACCTGTCCAATGCCATTTCAGCCAGCTCTGAACTGTCTTCTCGACTCTTTTGAAAGCTCCTCCACACAAAAATGTATGGCAATCATGTTTTAAGTTGCCATCAAAGTTTTGACAAGACCTAAGTGGCATTCTGCGACACCGTGACAGCATGGCAATGCATGAATTGCCAAGTGTGTGGGCGGAAAGCAGCAAATGACTGAAAACAGAAACATGGATATCCACTCCAATGCTTCATGTCAAGAACATTCCCAGCCTTGAACTCATGATGGATCTTGTGGATATGCCTCACACAAAATTTCACATGTCAGCGGACACCCACTGCTGCAGAAGAATCTGAGCAAGGAGAGATACCCTGGAATTTCTCTGGAAGACGAGAACCCTTAAGTCAAAGGTCTTTCTTGGTACGGTTGACAATGCTTTCCATAGGCCAACTGCCCCTCACATCGAACCTCCCCCATGACTGGTTCGATTATGTGTTCACTCTTTCTCAACCTGTGAACATGTTTTGGCACAAGGAGGCTCTGTCTTCGGACCAGCTCTCGTGGAAGCTGAGGATCGAACAACCTATGCCCAGCAACACCCCCCAATTGAATTCTATGAGCTGCTTCCTCCCCTTGCCCGCAACTGTACCCTTCCACCGTGTGTCAGCAACGATTTTACAAATCTTCGCGAGGTTTTACCTTTTGAAAACCTTTTGCACAACAAGCAACAAGCACTATCATCAACATGACAAGCTTGAGCAAGCCTGTACAGGTACTTGTTGGCATGCATTAGCCAGTGGCCATAGAAGAACAGCACCTGCCATTGATTTGATCCATGCGAGTCTGGCAAATCTCCGAAGCACACTCGCCACTCGCACCTCGTTCACAAGGACCCCAAATCCTGTACAAACGCGGCTAGGCATAACACAGTGGGACGATTGGGTTGCTGATGGTGTCACTCTCGGCTCCTATATGAATGAACATCTCCCATGGTCCAGGTAGGGACGCAGGCATTCCTTGAACAGCAGTCAGACTAAATGTCGTGCTGCATTGTTGAATAGCTTATCCAACATCTTCATCCGCAACACTAGCACTTACTGCTGCAGCTTCCTCAGCCAACCCAAGCATGCTTGCAGTGGAGCAGCGTAGTCGCTGCCACATTGGAATCAAGGCGAACAGCAACAAGGGCAAAACCTCACGACGGATGAGTTGTGCTGTTCATCATCCCATCTTCAGCAAAGTGGGAGCTGCAATGACGATGGACGAGTATCCGCAGTCACACCCTTCAACATACTGAAATTCACACTGGCGGGGGACAATGAAGCTTGTCCTTGCCAGATTTTTCCACAGCGTCAGCATGGACGGTCTACTCGAGGACCTGGCATATGTGAGGATTGCCTGCCAGGGACCAGCACCAAGCAAAACATAAAACTGTCAGATAGGCTTCAGCGTCTGGATGCGATACCCGTCCACCAGCTGCGGAAAAAACGTTTCCACCTCGTGCTGAACTATGACATCAGCTTTTTGTACTGCGGTGCAATTTTCTCAGCTGCAGGCTGAGAGTAACAGGGTCCCGTTGGTGAAGTAGGTCAGCACAAACATGGCCTGGTTTGGACCGGGCATCACGAATGTTGCTGTGCTATTGCACGGCACAGCTTATTTATGCGAGTTTGTGCATGCAACCACGCACGGCAATAATGGTGCCATTCGCTGCTCACTTAAACTCAGCCGAACACAACTTGGATTGGGTGCAGCCATTGCCGACAGAGCAGGTGCAAACTAAGGACTCTGCCCACAAGGCCAGTGCCACAGTCACCCCCTGTCCGGTGGGGTCTACCTTCGACCAGCTTCGTGAAAGGCGCGCAGGCATAGTCATCTTAGGCACCGGCGCTGGGGATCGCCTCGGCTACCGGTCCACTGATAGCTGATGCTGCAACTCGGCCAGATGTATGAGCTCTCCACCAGTTTGGGCATCAGCTCCACAACGCTGAGCCTAAAATCAACACAAGACAAAATTATCCTGCTTTGACTAGACTGATGAGGGCATCTAAGGGCCCTCTGTGCTTAGAACGCGCTATGTACACTATCAATGAACCATTGCAATCAAAGACACCACAGCTTCTCTGGCGGAGACCAGACCATGATGGCAGCCAGTAATATCACAAGAGGACTGGGCTCTGGTGCCTGCAAACGTCGCTTCCACTCTCTCTACGTGCTGATCAGCCCGTCAGGCACCTTGCTGAGCAGCACCAACAGCATCAGCTTTGCAAACCAGCTTCCCTCCAAGGCCTGGAAAGGCACATTGGCAGACGGACGTCTGATTGCAGCAGGTGCTCACAATATGTAGCCTCGTGCGCGGGCATTAAGAACTCCTTGATCTGGCTCTCAAAGACAATTACGAGGAAGAGGCTCCCCAGCACTGTGCTGGCCGCCACAACATTGAAGCTGAAGCTCCTGTGAACTTAGATCGCTTGAAAGGCAGCTGTCGAGAAAGACAGAACAGGTCCTGCCCATTGGGAAAACACAATGCTCCCCAAAGGTCCGCTCGTTAACAGCACTAAAGGCATTGAGCCAAATCGCAGTGCCATACACGCGGCGTTAGCGGTCTGAGGGGTCTGGGCAAGCCGTTGAGGGTTTTTCCAGGCTCGTCGAAGGACCTCGCACCCTGGCACTCTGAAATCGTAAGGGAAACTATGGGACACTAGAAAACCTTGAAGATCCTTGAAGCATTGAGATGCGCATCCTTTTTTCCCGCCAGATGTGCCAGTTGCCGGTCAGCTCGCCAGCCCACCAACCCCTTGCTGCTGACAGCGAGCCAAAGCCTCTGCCGCAGCCTTGGGTAGCCAAATGTTTGCACTTTCTGGCGTTGGAAGGAGGAGGCGGAGGAGGAAAAATGGAATGGAGTGGCACGGTTCATAAGTGGCATGTTTCAACATGAGCTGTGGTCTCCTGCCGTCCGAAGCATGTCAGAATCGGATGCTTAGTCGTGGGACCATCCAAATCATTGAGCTGAAGCCGAAAAGCGCTTGCATGTTACTAATGTTTCGGGGACCATGGCGCATGTGTGCTAAGTGTACGCTGTCTGCTGGCAGATGTGGGCGTTGCCCAAAATTACCTTCACAACAAAATGACCCCTTCGCGGAAATCCAAAGTTTCTTTCGCGCACCCCATCGCGAGCTTTCGCGGAAGCATGTTTGAAGCAAAAAGCAAAGCCCTGAACTCTTAAAGGGGCCCTCCAAGTCCATAATAATAGCTAGGATTTCCATTTAAGGAAGAGAAATGTGTTGTAAAGTAAGTAAGGGAGCTATAGTTTACGATACTCCTTTCGCGAAATCCAAAGNNGCGCACACCATCGCCACCTTTCGCGGAAGGTCTTTTGAGCCATCCGTGGTCGTTTTATATAAAAATGCCTTCGTGGGGTTTTCAGGCGATGCCCATGTAAACTCAGAAGAAGCGGAAGTTCTGCCCTACACCCGCCAAGAAGTTTACCAAGCAGATATACTATTACAGAAGCCCTGACATCCAGGTCTCTGAGAGCAATGCAAGCAGGAAAGAACGTGCTGCTTTCCGGACACTCTGATCATTATACCCGGCATTTCTTCATCACATAAAGTATCTCAGACAAGCAGCTGGAGTACAGCATACCTCGGCTGCTTTGTCTGCTAACAATGCTCGGGAATGTCTAAACGCAGCAACTGCTGCATTCAAACAGAGTTGGGAGATGAATGAATCGAGTCGCAATTGCCGGAAGCTTCGTCAAAGTCCCAGCATCGGCAGTTACCACTGAGCCGACCTGCCCAACTTTGTCTCAGTCAGTTGGGAACCCTCTGCCTGGCTGATTCTGTAATGAGGAGCGCACCACTAGCTGGCAGTAGTCGAAGATGGCATTCGCGTTCCTTGTGCTCAGGTCTGGCACCGCAAACACAAGCAAAGACAAATTGGGTGTTGATTTCGCATTCTGAGCTGCACCGCCCTGAAATGGCAACGACTGCATCAGACTGGCAAAGCTGAATGATCTTGAGTAGGACGCAGCCAGCGGGCATCCAAGGTTATGTGTTACCGAGAATGCCAAAATCCCAGCTGCAAGCGTGCTAAATGCTTTTAGTCTGAAACGAAGTACTGATACTGTCTACAACCCTACATCCAACAGGAACGTATTTTGCGTGGCATGGCCAGGACATCTAAAAAGCTTCATTGGGTTCGGGGGTTGGGTCACGCAGTTGCTGAGTTGCGGCCCAAAGTCGCATTCACAGTGGCCATCAACGGGCGGCAGGCGAACACCAGCAACTGGGCTGCCCTCAACCCAGCGAGCACCGGAATAGGTGCCGTTCCTGAGATAGTTTTCAGATGGAACGGCAGAGCTGCAGCCACTTAAAACGAGACACCCTGCCCAAGGTTTCTCTGCAGGACTGACTTTGGAACTGCAGGAAGGACCTCAGGCGACAGAACTGTCAAAGTGCTTTGGGACCGCATGTAGGCCTAGTGTGTATTCAAGCAATTCGGCCGTAGAGGCAGCTCACCGCAACTCAGGGGCTGGCTTTCAAACATGTTGTAGCCCATGTGCAGGAGCAAGTCAAATGTGTCTGCACCTCATTGTGGACGGTGGCAACTGGACCACAGGAAGCGTAGTGTTGTGGCGGTTGAAGCTCGCGTTTGATGCCTAGGAGCTGGAAGCACCGCGGTACCGCAGCTCATAGGGATGCAGCTCTAGGAAAATGTGTGGCCATCCCGACAAGGTGTGCGCAGCACCTAGCAGACTAGGTACAGAAAAAGCTAAGCTTGCGTACGCATCAGCCATTGCAAAAAGCTAGATGCCTTGTACGACCTCAAGCTCAGAGCCCTCCACATCTATCTTCATAGCACAGGGATGTGACCATCCACGTGCGTGAAGAATTGAATCAAGTGAGTCCTCAACTGCATGATGGTATAATGCATCCACACATGGCTGCGCTATGAAGGACAAGTCTGCGTCTTGAGGCAAGGCACAGTAGTCACATTGGTGCCAGAAACAGCATGCGTCCTGAGCACAACAGCTCTTCTTAGGAAAGTACCGCACTTTGTGCTCATGCTGCCGAAGTGACGGAAGAACCTGACATGTGGCGCTGTGCCCAGTGGTGCACTGCAAGGATCCGCTTCCCAAAGTTCGGCTCACAGCTGCTTCCACCACCTCCACATTCATCAAACCTGCTCAATTGGCGCATAAGTGGTAGTCCGGCGAGCCTTTTAGCATCCAAGGGGCTGTTTCTCTCAACTGATGCGCGCAGGAGCCCAGCCAGCACAGGCACTGGCTCAAACGCCAGCACAGGGTGCCCGTCCTCCAAAGTCCGGCCAAACTAGATTGCACTCAGGACGCAGATTCAGGACGAGATTTGAATTCAATCGATGGTGGCGCAGCACCACTTGGGCAACAGAGCACATGTTGCTTGGCTCAATCATATCTTCACTGGCCCCTTTTTAGCACAAGCTCTCCTGAATCCCAGCCATGACCCCTTTGTGAACTGCTCATGATATGAATCCGTGGAAACCAACATCCCTGCCTTCGCTAACATCAGCGCACATCCACCAAGGTTGGCACCTGGCTTCAGGGACTGGTTAAAGACAGTGGTCCAAGGCCACTCTTCCAAACACCACGCCTACGTCCAGCACTGGACAACCAGCAGGCCTTAGTTGAAGCCCCATCTTTTCTCAGGCACCTCTCTGTCAGGCCAGACATCTCAAGAGCCTTTCATTGATCAGCGCAGTCCCTTGCCCAAATTCTCTGATCACAGGAAACTTGCTTCTGACAAACAGGGCATCCATGGACCAGGCAAGCGGCAAGGCATCCCGGACAGTTTGAACAATCAGGAAGCAATCTGGAAAGAATCCTTGCATGCGCCATCTCTCATAGACCTTGGCTAGCCCCCGCTAAGCAAAAATCATCAAAAGCTGCCTGATTATTGATTTTGACAAATGCAAAGCCTGGCATCATCATGCTGTCTTAGAGGCAAGCCGCAACATCATTAGCACGTCGCACACAAACCCACACGCTCTTTGGGTCTGCCCTGCTTGGAATGGCGTAAGCATACCTGCACAGATTGACATGCACCAGCTCCAAATGATGCTTGGGGCCCGCAGCCGACTGCCATCCTGCCTCTCAACGCGGCTGCACAGCGCCTCACACAACGTGACGCTTCTACAGTTAAGGCTTGAGAAAGCTCCCCGAACAGCGTAGAGCAATCAAACTCAATGTCTGGCCTCGCGGACATAGGCCTCTTGAAGACGGTGAAGCAAAGCCAGCAGAGGCCAGCCTGCGAGGACGACCCAGCACCGTAGATATGATGAGCATGTGACAGCATGTGGCATGTCGAGCCTAAATAGCACTGACCCAAAGCATCATAACCTAGGCATCTAGGCAGCGGGCGAGGCCTGTAAATATCAGTCTGCCCCAGGATACCGTCTGAAAAGCCTTGTCCATCCTTGGAACATAAAACAGGGAAGGTGGAAGCGGTCATCCTTAAACAAATAGCGCCACACTTACAGGGCAACTCTGGCAAAGCACGACTCAAGACCACGTTCTACACAAGACAATCCCATGGGCAATGACCAGAACATATCATCGCCACAAGTCAAGAATCATTCGTCGCAGCTTGCCGAACTCATGCTTCCAGCCTGCAAAACTGCCAGCGGTAGGGGATGATAAGCGCATCTTGAAGAGCAGGTTCATGCACTTCCAGTCCCGGCCTGTTCCATTCCAAAGTGAAACAGAGCCCTCGCTGAAGAGCCCGCTGGACAGCATTTGTGCCGCAGCGCCAGTGCCTTCACCATTCTCTGGACCGTCAGTACTTGTGATTTTTCCTGACCCGCACCTGGATCCTCGGAGCACAAGCCAGGCGATGCGGCCAACTTCTGACGCAATCGAAGGGCTTCAAGTCGAGTTAAGGGTGAAAGCGCCGGCCTTTGCCACACAAGTTCACATGAGTGCTCACATCAGTATGCCAAAGATGAATGAAAGGTGAAAGGTCGAGTAGCGTTATTCAGCTTAGGCTCACCGCTTCTTCCGCAGAAGGGACTGCATCCAGCCAAGTCTGCAAAGCCGCGTGCAACGGCCGAGCCTCCTGCACTACGCAGATTACCCTTCCCAAAGACGTTTCTGAAGAAATGTGGCTGAAAATGCATCCTGCAACGGGTCTTGCACACAGTGCGTTCTGCGGTTGCACCTGCAGCATGGTTTAAACTGACAAGTTCAGAATCAGGACGAAAAGAATTGCCAGCTGCCAAGTTGGACTAGCATGCAACGTACCGCGTGCGATGCGCAGAGTCATGCGCACAAACGCCCAATTCACAAAAGCAGATAGAGATGACCAACGCTTCACAAAAAACTCGAAAGATCCAGGCACAAGCTTGCCTTGGACTGAAAGCCTGCAAAAGAAGTGAGCTAATCCCTTCGCCACAGGACCTGCTTCCCAGCCACTGAAAATGCTTCCAGAGACTAAACTCTTAACGGATTGATGGCCAACAAATTCAAGCCCACACGAAACAAAGAAATGGCAAAGAATAAATCTAAACTAAAAACAAACATGGACTAGAACGGACCTCCGAGGTGTACTCAATCCTCCCAGGGCCCAGCTAGCACGTTTTTGAGCAGGAAAAATATCAAAAAGCAGTGAAAACATACAGCCCGAAAGCCACATTACAATCCTGGACCTCAAAGCTGTGCAACCGCTCAACCAAGAAAAACACATCGCGGCCAAGCTGAGCAAACGCTTCAGAACTTGGACGAAATCCCAAGTTTTGAGGCTACTGCCACTAAGGGTCAAGTGAAGTTCCAAAAGGTCGAAAGCACCCTGGCTTTGGAGCCAAAGGGAGGTTCGGCGCATGGCCAACAAGCACCAAAAGAATTAATCGCAGGTAAGCCATCCTGGAATTGAAGGCTTGTGCTTGAGTTGGCCATGAGCATACTACCTTCCTTTCTCTGCTTATGCCCAAACCGCATGATCTTGAATGCCACTCAAAGGTCCTTGCAGACTTCTCCCATCGTGCCCCACTGTCGAATCAAGGACGGCCTTGGCGCTGTGACCGTGTCATGACGTCACGAAAGGAAAGCTGAGATCAGTAACCGTCAAGACTGCAAACCAGCAACGTCTGCGCCGCCAGGCGGCCCAGCCCAAAAAGTCCCTCCTGCAAGATGGCCAGCCTCAGATCGCAGCAAACCAATCTCAGTACAGAAGACCGTTCCAGCAGTGCTGGCCAGCCACAATCCGAAGAGCGGCCAGCCAGAAACCAGCATGGCCTGCACGACCGCTGGTTAGCTATTCCCAAAACATTGGCCAACTTTGTAGTCATGCTGATGTTCCGTCACCACGAGGATGAACTCACTGGCAGCGTGAAGCATGCAAGTGCCGCCCACCTCCAAGGATGGCACGCGAGCCTGCATGGCCAACTGCAGGTTCAAACACCATGCTGAACAGAATACAGGTTTTGGAAACAGCTCACACGCAAAGGTGGTGTCATTGCAGCAATGTCGGTTCTGAGAAGTGAAGGCCTGCCTGCAATACCTCCAAGGTCTTGAACAAAGGTCCCGTACTTGGATGCAATAATCGCTCGCATCAGTGCTGATGACCCAAGTAATCATGCCAAGCTGCTCAATAATGTTGCTCTCGCTCGGCTTAGTGTCACGGACAACAGCATTGTGCACCTCAACATGGGTTTTTCAACTTTGTCGCTGAACATGGCTGGTGGAAGGAGTTTTGTTACCGGCTGAGGGCTTGACAAGAAGGATGTCCAACAGCATCAGGAAGGCTTCACCTGTCTGTCAGGGACTCAGTTGCTAACACACAAGACATCCCAGCCGGCTTGCTTGGCCATGCATGGCCTGTAGGGCACGCAAAGCCCTCCGTGACCCGCCGGGGGTCTGACAAGGCGCTTTCCTGTAGCTGCCACACCTGTGGCTGCGGGCTCCGATGATTAGGAATATCTTCGAACCCTGCAAATCTCTTGGTCAAGGTGCCGGTAGCAAGCCAGCTAATCGTGCCAGCGACGTTCGCAGCGGACCTTGAAAGTTTGAGCTCGCACTCAGGTCTATGACAACCTGAGGTATTGAATAGCATCTAACATCCCCAGGGCCCATGGCTCTACAAACATCTATCAATTCTGATGCAAAGCATTTCGAGGATCTGAAAGCCGACACAAGCCCTTGCAACAAAGCTCTGGAGCGTAACTGTACGACTGGCAAAAGGGTGATATTTTTTCCTGCAATCCTTCATTCAAGTGGCAAGGATGTTTCAAGTATCCGTGACATGCCCTACCAAGCGGGCCGAGCCCGTGATGGAAAAAGCCATTACGTGCGCTGCATGTGGAAGCTGCCATGCCCAAGTCTTGACCAGGCTTGCGCCAAGAACGAAGACATGCTGTCATCACCCGCATGTCAAATGCATAATTTTGCCCAAGGGCAAGCGAACTAACGCAGACGCATCTGCCTGATCCCCAGTCATGTCTCTGAGTGTCTGGCTTGTTTCATCGTACATCATGTACCGCGCCTTACGAAATTATCAAACGCGACGCCTTTCTCTCAGCAGTGCGAGATTGGGACTGTCATTGTTTCACATGTTGTTTGCTTACATCAAAACAGGCTGGAAAAGACAATGCCAAGCTTCAGTCTCCCGAAAGCTGTGCCAAAACGGTCCGTCTCTCGCACAAGTCCAGAAATCTTCTCCAGGCCGCTCTGCAAGTGCGCGAGCCACTGCAATCTGCGACAAGATCCAAGTGGATGGCATGATGCAGACTTGAGTCTAGCAGCATGGCTCCAACTGGTTCGACAACGGTGCCCGGCTACCGTGATTTTTGAAGGTTGCGCATTTGCATTGCTAGCTGGGTGAAGTGCTCCGGAACAAGCGCTACCATCAGAAACACCCTGTCCACTGTTTGTCACAACCGCGTCATAAAATCGTTGGAGTGTGCATGACGGTCATGTCCCAAAGATATGCAGTTGCCCGTGTTGGTTACAGACACTGGCAGCAAGCCAAAAAGCTTTGTTCTCACGCTTGAGCCATTGGCCGGATGGGTTGGGGTTTAAGGTGTTCTCAAACAGTTGCACTTGACAAGGAAACCTCAAAGACAACAAGCAGCAACCACCACACACACTCCAAGACAGTACCTTCTTTTGGCGTGGTGGCGAGACTGGTAATTGACAGTCGCAACTACGAACCTCTGACCTGATAGCACCTTGCCGATCCAAGGCGGATCAAACCTACAGCTCTTTAGAAGAACCAAACTACCAAGGAGTTCTTACTTCTTCTGAAAGGAGTCTCCGTGGGCTTGACCGCTTTGAGGCCCTCACAGGCTGAAACAACAGACTCTCATTAAGTTTGAACCAAGTGCCAATAATAGATAAACCAAAAGCCTTTGGCATCATCAAAAACACTCAAGTATATCAGCCTGGTGTTCAAGAAACACTATTCAATTTAAAAATCTATCTTGGTAAAACTCACTCTCAGAGGCAATGCAAACGGCTCACTTTTCCACAGGTGCCTTGGGGAAAGATCATCAAGGTGCATATGCAAAGATGGAAGCCAGGCTGGCTTCCATCACACACGAGGGCCAGGCCCACACTCAACAGGAGAAGGCAGTCCCAAAGATGCACGGCGCTAACCCTCTTGGAAGAGGACAAGGTAACCTAGTTGCACGGTGCAAGCAGCGGGATAGGCAACAGCACTGCTGGGCAGCACACCGCTGATCGGGGTCACGCAAGTGACTCAAGAGATGGTTTAAGTTTGCGTTGTTAACTGATGCGCAGGGCGGGCTGGGCGGGAAAATTTTGACGCAAGTTATGACCTGGGTGTGCAATCACAGTTGCCTGAGCATGTGTGCAGATGGATGCATGCTGTTACTGTAACAGGTTATGCAGTGAGAATGGGCTCATTGCTCAAAACGCTTTGCATTTAAAATCATTTTTGTTTTTGGCCTAAGGCACAAACTTAACGCGCTATCACCCGTTGACCACAGCTTGAGTTTGAACTAAGTGCCAAAAATACATAAACCAAAAAAAAAATGGCATCATCAAAAGACTCAAGTTTCTCAGCCTGGTGTTCAAGAAGCCTGGTGTTCAAGAAAAACTAAAATTTCTCTTCGTTAACTTCACTCAGAGCAGATTTTAGATGCAATGCAACGGCTCACTTTTCCATTGGAGAGAACGTGATTATGAAAAATCTGACGCCCCCTCTGAGGCGAGAAAGACAAAGAGTGTTCGAGGGTTTAATAAAAGCTTAAGGGGGGGAAGCTTAAGGGGGCTTAAAAGGGAAGGGGCTTAAGGGAGCGGCCTAAGAGCTAAAAGGGGGTTGAATGGGGTGACTCACGGGCTTCTTAAGAAGAAGAGGTGGCTTCGGAAATGCTTAAAGGGGGCTTAAGCCTGCGCAACTGAAGGCCTTCGCCGAGTGCCAAGGTAGAAGTGTTGCAGAGGAGCATCCCTGCTTTGCGGCAACAACACCTGATCGTTTGCTGATGCTTTAGTACACACAAGCAGACAGAACAGAGCCTGTTGTAATAAAACATTGCGCAGATCCAGGATATTGGAACTAGTTGCCCAAGTACCGTCCACGCATTGGTGGACAAATTTCAGGCAAATAGCTTCCAAGGCCATCTGCCTGAATTATATTAGGGCCCCAAGTCCCGCCCAAAGCTCCTGCTGAATGAGCTCCATCGAGGTGTTTATGTCTCAAACCGTTGTCCTCTCGTTTGTGTCTGATTAGCAGCGCGTGCGACGCAAGTTACACGCAGCTTTTTGCAACTCATATGTTCACTGCAATTGATTACGCTGTTACGGTTGATGTGAGCTAAGATTAGATAAAACACCTGCTGCTTTGAAGTTCTTCCCAGCCACTGCCACAATTCCCACACTGCCACAATTCCCTAAGAACGACCTTAGGCCGCGCTGGTGTTGTAGTACTCGTCCTATGGACCGAAACGCTTTATGATTGCTGCTCTGAGTCCGATGGGTCAAGAACGTTTCTTTGCTTTTTTGCAAGACTGCGCAGACACCTTTGGAACGAAGCTGGTTTCCATTGTGGATCGAGCAAGTTTGTTCCAGTGACAGCAAAAAGGCTTACTGGGGTTGAAGAGAGGATTTTACAAAACGTTCTGGGGTAGGCTGCCCGCCCCAACCCCTTGCGCGGAGAGGCAAATCAATGTATCAGTTTCTATTCTAGTTGGCGAAATCTTATTTGTGGATTCTTCCAATCTGTCAATCGTCCAAATTTATTACATCTGAAATTATATAAATTATTTCCGAGATAAAAGAATTAAATCATTTTCCGATGTAAAGAATTTGATCATTGTTAATATGTATTAAAATGTAATAGAGAACCAAAAAATGTATTGACAATTTTCTTAAGCCCTACAGCTTTATTTTTGAGAAACTGCGAGAACAACATTGAGCCGACAACCAGTTCTGGTGAACAAAAAAACAAGCGCAATTAGAACTTCTGCTGGTGTACATTTATCGGTCAGTCCTCAAGAGTCTTCTCTTTTTCAAAGTATTATACCCATTTAAAAAATGGCAGGATTTGGGTTTAGGTTTTCGATTCAAATTATACGCCTCTGGATGTTTGTAATTTCGTTAATTGGTCCATTTGAAACGATTCCCTTGATTGCGCGGCGCTCAAATGGTATGAGCGATTGCAACGTCTATAACTGAAGTTTGGGTTTAAATGCTATGGGAAAATCTTTATTGTTCCGAAATCTGGTCATTAGGAATCTTTTACTATTTTCTGAAATTGGTTTAGAAAACGCCTGGGAAGCTCTCACTTTTCCTGAAATTAGGTTTCGGAAGCCATTCGTAAAGCCTTCATTATTTCTAAGTTAGAAGCCCTTTGTGGGAAGTCTCAGCCATCATAAACACCACGCTTCAATTGCGCGGCATTTAAACGGTTGTTAGTTTTCTAAACCACCCACGTACATTGAGCGCGGCGTTCAAAACGGTTCTCTCGCAACCTCTAAAAAGCGCGACGTTAAAACGGCGCGCCCCTTGTTTTTTCTTTGTAATTGTATTTACCGTTTCAAACGCCGCGCCCGACAATAAACCCTTTGCAAGCCATCACCGCAACAACACACAATGTTGTTAAATCGTTGTAGTCTTGTGGTGGCACTTTTCAGCCCGCTGCTTCATGAGGGACAGCGACAGTGTCAGGTCCGTCCACGGTGACTTTGAAGGTGATGGTGATTAAGTTATTAACATGGCGTCTGCTTGTTTATTGCATCTTGAAAGTCATGTACTTTGGCCAGCCAGCTTTTGTCGACTTCCTCTTAAACTTCTTCTATGGTCCAAAGTGGAATGAAGGAATGGTCACTTGAGTGCTTTCGTCCTTCTCTCGAAGGGCTGCTGTAGCGGAAGGAACTTTCTTCGGCCAGAAGGCCATCGTCAAGTACAGAGCTGAGACACGTGCTTTGAACTCAAAGAGCGTTTATCCTCGTCACTGCCATTGCAGATTTCTTATTTTAGAATCAAAGAAAACCCAATGTGTCCCGTTTCTTGTGGTACCAGCAAGCGTGGTTGTTCTGCCCCCTTCAAGCCCTTGAAGCATCCTTTAAAGTCTCGGGCTCAAGAGGTCAATTAAAGAGAGAATGTTCAAAAAATCTCACGCCCTTTAATGTCGTACCTCTTAAAGGGAAGCACCCTCTCTTGAAGCCCTTGAAGCCCCCTCTTCGCGAACTCTTCAGCCTTCAAGCGCTTGAAGGGCTTTCTTCGTCCCTCCCTTCAAGCCCTTGAAGCCGTTCAAGCCTAAGCCTCCCCCTTTTGAAGGCTGCTTCGGATCCATCCACCTGGAACTGCACGCTAACGTGCTGTGGCCCTCACACGGTATGCGAAAAGTCAACTGCAATTGTGTGCAGCCCACTGTAGCACCTTGTGCTGCAGCAGTTACAGGGATCAGCGAGCCATTTGCAAGTTTCTATGTGGGTGCTTTTTGTGAGCTGGGCTGGGTAGGTAACCCGTATTCTGCAGACCTGAGAATGCTAGGTCTTAGTGGCAGAAGTCTCGATATTGGGCAGCAAGATGGATGAAGCGAGGGATCGGGATCAGCGACTCCATGCTTTCCGCAGCACCCCTATGTTGCTACGCCGCAACCACTGGGGCTCAATGAGGGCTTTGATGTGCTTGACCCCACTGGCATGGATTCCCTTCGGGATCATCTAATAAAATTGGAAGGATACAGAGAAGATAAGTATGGCCCCTGCGCAAGAATGACACACAAATCAGTTGTTCGACATGAACTCTGCTTGGTCTAATTCGGGACTGGGGCCGCAATGCTCAGGCTTGCTAGTTATCGTCCCACCGACCATTGGAAGTGATGTGCTTCGGCAGAGGGAGACTTTCGCGCAAAAAAAAAGGTCACCCCACTGACACAAGTTGCCGCTCGGCGGTTCTATAAGAGTTATTTCTGCGGCAATCAATTTAGCCGTGGGAAATTGCAAAAGTCCTTGTTTGTTTTAAACAGCTCCATAATCAATTCGGCATTCGGCAGCATGAGTTTCTTCGGTCGCTTGTCAATTACGACGAAGGGGAAAACCGGTCTCTGGTAGCCTGCGTATCTTGCAAGGCCACGTAGAGATCATCGTGCTTGGGCAACGTGCTTTGTTCGGCTGCGTCTATCGTATTTAGGGTTCAATGGGGGGGAAAGGAACACACGCAGAACCCAGGAATTGACCTTGAAAGCTGCAAGCATTGGCATGGCGGATGAGGCCTTCATGTGGGATGTTAAGAAGAACACATCCCCTAGAGCCAGTACGAACGGACCCAGCATGCGCCAGGCTGCCTGGACTTGGAGACTACTGACACTGCTTCATTCCATCCCGGCGCCCAACACAGTCTGGCAAGGTGAGCCTGCGAAAACCCCACGCAGACCCCCGTGGTCTTAGAAGTGGTTTGGTAGGCGTAGATCTTCGTAGTCAGGGAGTTGGCTGGCTGTATGCCCATCGGAAAGCCTCTGTTGCAGGATGACTACCGTCGTCCAGGCCGAACAAATCGATAGCTGCCTCTGTATGGAGTGTCATAATGAAGGATCCTACTGTATCCTTCGGCAGCTTGACAAATCTAGCGATCCACAGATGAGAGACTTCCTTAGCCTTGTGCTGGATTCGCATTTTTCCTGAGAGCCTCGCTGCCAGCTTCTGCTCTTTGTCCGAAGGCTTCCACTCCAATCCAAATTTGTGGAAGCGATATACGGAATGGCGCCTGACCTTCTTCTACAATGTCAATCTCAGTGCAATGAATTCAACCATAAAAAATCACTCATATAAACCACTAACTTCTATGTGCAATTAGAAGTCTGGCTGTTGGGGAACTGAGATGTGGTCGGCTTGATCTCACTACCACAAGTAGGTGTTGTGGCCTTGCCTGTTGGTGTGCTGCAAAAGTGGTTCACTGCTGCTCTGGAACCCATAGCCTTAGTACACCAATCTAAGATCACTCTTAGCAGGGGACATTTCGACTACTTGCAAGGCAGGGGGCCTTTCGTGCCATGTAGTCTTCAAGCAAGCAACGCTTTTCCGACTCGTTGGAGACAGAAATTATCTTCTCAATGCGTTTGTAACTGCTGGAGTCCCATCTGAAGAACAACTGATCCCACTTAGCGGGGCCTTGTGATGCTCGGACTCTCGCTTCGCTCGCCAAGAAATCATTTGTCTGCTCTTAACTACATTAGGACCACTTGGTCGTGCTCTGTTCACGGGCCAATGCTTCGTTACCTCTGTTGTCAGTGACCGCTGGGCTCACCACAGGAAACTGACGTAGCATCTGTGGCTTCCTGCGTGCGGCGGCCCTTAAGTCTGAGAATACACCGTAGCCTTTTGATGAAGAGGGCCACTCGCAATGGGCGTTGGCGTCTGCAGAGTTGCTGGCAACGTTGGCGGCCCTTCATCTCTTTGGTCACCTTGAACCGACCACTAGGCTGCTGAAGATGATGGGGCAGGTATAGGTGACTTTTGATGATGATATTAGACATTGGAGAGAATCTGATCCTGACAAGATGTTTTTGCCAAGATCTCGTGTTCCAGGTGATACACCACCTTCAGGACTTGAGGAACCTCATTCTTCTTTCTTCCAATCTGATGATGATCGTAGTGATGACCGTGAAGATGAGGATGAGCCTGATAAGCCTGGTGAAGCCACGATGGCCTCTCCTTTGCTACTATGCTGAAAAGGGCCAACTCCTTGCGCAGGTTGACTGACCTGGCTCTTGAGCAAAGCCACAGCTTTCCAATGAGCGAAGACGGCCTGTGCAAGGTGTTACATGTTGCCAGATCCATGGACGCCTTCCTGTCCAATGTTAGAAGCGTAATGGACGCCATTGCCTTCAGCAGATACACCTTCAACATGGAGTCTCTGATTTTCTTGTGCAAAAGCCGCAAGTGCTGGGAAGTTGGTGTCGCCCCTCTGGCAGCTGTAGCGCAGAAGGGAGCCCCGTTGAGGGTCCGAGAACTGAAAAGGCTCCATCACCTCTTCCGTGAAGCTGAGTGCGTCTGGACTCGCTTACTGTGCTGTGCGTATGCTTGCTGCAGGTGGTCTGATTGTCAGCGCATTGACATTTTCACGCTTGAAGAAGATGCCTTCACCAAGTCACCAAGCGCACGGCCTACCTGAGTGCAATTATTGACACTTACAAGACGATGAGCCTGATAAGAGGAAAGCTCCCTGTGCGTCTGGAGCTAGCAGCGCCAGGGCAAGGCGTAGGGTAGCCCAATTTGTAAATGCCAGTACCCGAAAGGAGCTAAAGTGACCAGTCGGAAGCTTTGCAATTTGGGTGAACAGTGGAGTGAGGGGGTAGCTCAGTACATTGTCTGTGACTCTGGTGAGCCATCTCTGGCCACCTCGTGTACCCTGCTTCTCTTGGACGCGAAAAGAAGGAAGGCAATCAGGGGATATCAGGGGTCAAAAGCCCTCAAGGTTCCATGAGCACGTGGATTGAAAAGAGCTTACGTAGGCAAGAACGCCGTTGTGTGTGTCGGGTGAGCCACTAGGTAAGTGACACGTCGCAAGAATTTCCCTTTTTCAGCTCAAGCGAAAACAGATAAGGCTGCGTCACCAGTTGTGCTTGTGATTGCTGGTAGTTTTAGGCCTTCGAGCTTTTCGCCGCCGTGGAAGGCATGCCACTTTTGGGATTTGGGTTGGCAGGGGGGTGGGGG
>CAJNIZ010043172.1:0-17574 GCA_905231905.1 Symbiodinium pilosum
ACGCGCGGGCTATTGTTTTTGTGTGTCCTCACACCCTTCCAAAATAATGAAGTGCGTTTTTGGATATGTGCTGCGCACCCCCACCCGCAACTCAGACCCCTCACGGGGTTGTATAGTTGTTGGGACCCGAAACCCTAAACCCCCAAACCCAAAACCCCTAAACCCAAAACCCTATATAAACCCTTTAATTTAAAGAGCCAGAGAGGATCGAAGTTCAGGTCCCTGGGAAACATCTCGATACATTGCAAACATTGACATGCAGTGGTAGGCCGGACTGACAGGGTTCCGCCCTCCAGGTCTGAGTTCAGCTACGAACCACTATGATGCGAGTAATAGTTTGAATGCCAGCCGGCTATTTTGTATAACGACTTCAAACCGGAAATTTAGCCAATTTGGGACGCCTTGGATGTTGAATCCTTCGCCTTTAGTTGGCATTCCAAAGCCATGATCTCTCAACTTTATGCCATGAAGCCTACGGCCTAATCTAAACCAACCAAAATTATGGGAATTCGGGCCTCAAGCCTAAAAACTCTAAACCCTAAAACCTGAAAACCCTGAAGCCCCAAACCTTCAAACCCTAAGCCCTAAACCTTAAAACCCTAGACCCTAAACCTCAATTTCTGACACGCACACGGCCGCTGTTTTGCGGGTTCTGAAGCCGCTTCGGCGGCCTTTGGGCGCCTGGATGAAGGGCTTCCCAACATAGGTAGGGTTTACACTCCCGGAAACTAACATGGAAACCAAAAAAGGGCCCTGTAAAGACTACAGTCCTTCTAAAAGGGACTATATGGGTTTCCATGTTAGTTTGGGGGAGTGTAGGTCTTGGGTTAGGGTTTACGGGTCTAGAGTTTAGGGTTTTGGGTTCAAGGGTGACGCATCGTGACATGTCATGGATCTCTGGATTGAGGGCTGATCTGTGGGGTCTTCTGAGTCTTATGCATACGCAGCGGCTGAAGTATTGCGGAGGATAGAACTGTGTTGGGAAACTCCCATCCGGCACCTGGTCTAAAGTCCAATCCACCTTCTGCCATCGCATTGCAACATCAGAAGGTCTGTATCTCTGACTATAAGTGCTATAGCCCCCTTCGATTCTAATTACATTCGATGATTACAGAGACAAGCTCACAACAGGTCTAAACCCCGCATCATCCTGCCTCTAACACCATGAACCCTAAACCGCGAGTTTACGGTTCGGTGGCAGGTGTTTTGGACTTTCTGGTAGTGAGACGCACCATGCGGAGCAGTGCTACGCAAACTAGGCATGTCAAGGCAACCAGGACCCCTAAAGTCTAAGTTCCAAATCCCGGATCCGTGTACATATACACATAAATGTACATATGAGCCAGACTCTAAACTCCTAGTATCCCCCTTAATACGCCATATAACACTCCTCTAAAAACTCCTCTACAAACTCCTCTACATGATAGACCCTAAACCCTATACAACCAAATAATACATTCAAAGCCGTGTGCGCATGTCTATGCATACATTGCCTACACGCCTTGGTCTGAGAACCCATTAACAGACCTGGGAGCAAGCGTTGTCAAATGGGCTTTTCATCAAGAGGAGGGTAAGGGTTGGGGTTCAGGGCTTAGGGATCCCTAAACCCTAAACCCTAAGGAAAGCAAGCTGAACTGTAAGAGGGCTTAGAATGGTTTAGGGAATGGAGAAGAGACTGGACATCAAACTTGTTTGCCTCTGAAAATGAATCCTTACATCTGGCTTTTCAGCAAACAAGGCAAAGAAGCCAAAGAGCTCTGTAAACTCAGTGAACATGGTCCTTGAATCTAACAAATTGTGGTGGGAAGGGAAATGACTGAAGGTGTTTTGCAATATACTCTCTATACAAAACCAGGCAAGGTTGCAAAAAGGCGCAACAAGCCTTATAGAAGCACGGCGTTCTACTGTTTAAAAACCGAAATTCTGCATTGCTCTTGGTGACATGGCAGTATGCTACACTACCTGGACCCCAAAAGTAGGTAGAATAATAGCCCCAAACACCTAAATATAGCCCAAAAAGGCTATTATTCTACATACTTTTAAGGTTCAGGTAGGGGTCATGCAAGATTCTTGCCCAGCAACGATATCAAACTGGCCTTCAAACAGCCTGACATCCGAATCAGCGTCTTAGAGCTTAGGGTTTTGGGGTTAAACTTTCAAGGGTTTGGGGTTTAGGGTTCCTAAACCCCAAGCCCTAAAACACTCCAAGGTAAAGCGTCCGTCATGGGTGCCGGAGTCGTCCCCCACAAGCCTTCAATCGGGCCCGTATTCAACCCTAAATGGTAGTTTCCCAAGGTTTAGGGGGGTGCCCAAGATATACCCCGGAATAACATCATCCTTCTTAGATAGGGGCGCCCCAAAAAGTACCCCGAGTTTTGGGAAACCGCGAATTCCTCAGGGGGTTCTTGAAAAGGATCCCTGTGCCCAGGTTTGCAATTGCAGATGCACTACATTTAAACTGTTCATCTGTCCTGGAGAGCTTAAAATTCTTAAGCTATAACCTTAGAAATCCACATAGCCCAATGTGGGTAATATTTACAGACGTAGGGCCCAATGTACGGATTATTTGTTTACAGGGATCCCTAGGGTAAGTGATGTCCGAAGCTGCGTGTCGGAGTATCGAAATAAAACTTGAACAAATCTTTTCAAGACCCTAAACCCTAAACTCTAAACCCTAAACCCTAAACCCTAAACTCTAAACCCTAAACCCTAAACTCTAAACCCTGAACCCTGAACCCTAAACCCTAAACCCTGCCAGGGACTTACTTCTCTCTAAGCTGTTCAACTCACGACTTCTCTCCGCTACTGTTGAAAGGTCAGGGTGCTGACAACCTACTCATCTAATTCCGGGAAACCCCTATGTTGGTATACCCTATACCTCAACACCTAGACTCCTAAAACCTAAACCCTATACCCTAGACGCCCTAAACTTCAGGTCTCCGAAATGCACCAACATGACAAACCCCGCAGTGAAAAGGTCGCCCCCAAAGAAGAACCGTAATTTTCAGAAACTTCTGCTCCTGGATCTCTTTAACCCTATTGTATGGGTCCAGGTACCCACTAACTGGGTAGGGTTCGGGATTTAGGGTTTAGGGATACTCAGGATTTCGGTGACGATAGTTCCAGTACAGAATTTGGGGGAGTATCTGCTTCCTGCGTGCTTGGACGTCTCAAGGCAAGAATACCTGGACCCCAACAGTATGCAAAATAATGGCCTTTATGGCTATCATTATGGGTTTAGGGCTATTATTTTACATACTTTTGGGGTTTAGGTATGCAAGAATTAAGCTCCGCATGATGCAGGGGCCCGCCCACGAACGGAGAGGAGGGCTCCCAGGGCTCCAATCAAAAGAGAGCTGGGCTGTCTTGGGCTACATGCTTCGTTTTCCCGGAAGCATGAAAGGGTTGTAACTGGGCTATGGTTACAAGTTCTAACTCTCCACTTCTTAGTGGATGACGATAATTATTATGAAAACGCTTCCAAACAATGACATCAGACCCCAAGTCTCTGAAAAGCACCATGCCGTGTCCAACGTCACTAGAACATCGCGCAGACGGCATTCTTGGGGCTGAGACCATACTGTGCCAACGAATTCTGCCTTCTCTTCCCTATATTATTGGTGTTCAGGGTTTAGGATGTAGGGTTTAGGGTTTAGGATTTAGGGTTTAGGGTTTGGGGTTTAGGTATATTATTGGTCCGACCTGAAGTTTGTTACTAAGTGCGCTTCCTGCCCAGGAACGCCGCGTCTTTTTGGACCTGAAAGGTAACGGTGTAGGTGAAAAGACTGCCACAGACTTAGTGCAGCAACGAAAGGGTTTCTGAGCTTAACCCTAAACTGGGGTTTAGGTTTAACCCTAAATCAGGATTTAGGGTAGCTTGGGGTTTGAGGATTCAGGTTCAGGCCTCGGTTTCGTGATTTTGTCGGCACTACATTGCAGGAAACAGCTGAAGAGTAGATTGAGGTGACCTTTGCAAACATTGAAACAACGTCAAGGTCGTGAAGCAATCAGGATGTCCAACGCAGCAAGTGTCATTTGCAGGCTAGGTATAAAAGCCCCATAATATAAAAGGAGTCTAGATCCGTAGTGTTGGTAATTATCTAGGCCCTACATTATACTATCCACATAAACCCTGGATAAGCCCAGGTTCCACTGCATGTACCTCTTGTTTTTGCTTGACCCTCCAAGTGTTGAACTAGTGCCCCCAAACCCTGAAACCTAAACCAGAATAGTGGTACTCATGTAGGCGCGAAACTTCAAGCCCTAGACCCGAAGCATCTATATTTGGGGTCATCTTAAGGGCTTTATGTAACTATATAATGAAATATTTATTATCCAACTGCTACAGAATGGGGCAGTACCCGACCCATAACCCCTTTGAGGGAACCCTCAGGTTTCCCTTTCAAGGTCCATCTTCTTAACCCCTAAACCCCAATCCCTGAGCCCTGAACTCTAACACGAAACCCTGAATGCTAAACTCTTAACCCTAAACCCTAAACCCCCCTTAAACCCTGAAGCCTAAACCCTCCCTATAGATCCCTAAGGCCTGTATAGTAACCTCAGAGAGCCCTCCGATCAGTCAGGATCTCTTTCGGATCGGGCAGCAACCGCATCTCGCCCTCGGGTTTAGGGTTCAGGGTTGAGAGTTTAAAGTGTAGGGTTTAGGGTTTAGAGTTTCAAGTCTAGGGTTTAGGCTTTAGGGTTTAGGGTTTAAGGTGTCGGGTTGGAGGTTCAGGGTAGGGGATTTAAGGTTCAGGGTTTAGGGTTTGGGATTGAGGGTTTAGGGTATGGATTGCAGGGGGAGCTTTCCCCAATAAGGGCAGCCGTGTTGACCGAAGGGGTATATGCGTGTAGATGTGGCTGCCTCCATACATATGTGTATATGTGTATATATATATATACACACACCGACGGTTTAAGGTTTAGGATTGACGTACAGATACATATGTACTTCTGGATACATATGAGTGCATGTGGAGCATAACCCATAACTAATACTATCAGATATGTCCCCCAGTATACAAGGGAGACTATCAAATTTTCATAGTTTCAGCCAAGGGGTGTTAACTACTGGTATGCAGGAAGCAGATTCATTCATTGTACAGCGCTCCCCTGGGTTGCCCAGGAGCATATACATAGTGCTATACTAACAAGACATGCGTGACCTCAGTATGCCAGAATGCCAAGCTATACGGAGCTCAGAATCTTTTTTTATTACCAATCCCTTAAGGTCCAAGGACCCAAATAATAGGGCTCTAGGTCCCAAGTACCTTGAATATTATAATTCTTGGGCCCTAAAACCCTATCATTTGGGTACTATATGACCCTATATAGTCCCCATATATCCCTATATGTCCCCCCTATAACCCCTTTTAAAGGGACCCTATTCTTTGGGTCCTTGGACCCTTTGGGAATTGTATCATTCAACAATGCGGCATCCCTGGGTTCAAGACTTAGTGAGCCTTAGCCCTAAGCACTTGTCAACCTAAACCCCAAACCCTGTTAGGGTTTAGGGTTTAGGGGTGTTACCCCTCTAGAGAATGCAGTTCTTTTGCATGTTCGTCTACAGCACAGCCTGGAATTTGACTCAGAATTTCCAAGCTAGAGAGGTCTTCCATCTGCTAGTTTTTTAAATTTCAGGGTTGAGGGGGAGTAGGGCTTTTGGGGGGGGTACAAAACCTTAAGCCTATTACCAGGCACCCCCAGACCAAACCCGTACTGTAGAAGTCGGAATGTTTAAAGGTAGCATTATCAAATAACCCTTCTGTAGCTTTAGTGCAATGTACGACAAAGACTTGTTATAACGAAGTAGGTCTTACATTACAATCCCTGAGCCCCTGTCTAACACGCAGTGGCCATTTGAGCCTTGGTCTAAACTCCTAGTATCCCCCTTAATAACCCCTATAGTAGTCCCTTATATAATCCCCTACCCCCCCTTTAAGGAGTTTAAACCCTAAACCCAAACCCCCAAACCCTAAACCCAAAACCCTACATAACCCCTTTAAGGGGCCCTATATAACCCCTTTAAGGAGTTTAGACTATAGCACATTTGACGTTCCGTGTTCTTGTCCGCTTGAGTCTCCACCGCCACTCCCCGAGCTGCAGAGCCGGCTCTGCTTCTGCGTCGCGCACTGCCTGGACCCCAAAAGTGTGTAAAATAATGGCCTCCAATTATAAGTAGGGTTATAAGCCCAATTGTAAGTAGATACTACCTGGACCCCAAAAGTGTGTAAAATAATGGCCTTTGTGGTTGTTATTATCGGTTAAAGGCTATTATTTTTACATACTTTGGGCGTTTGGGTGCCACCTGAAGAACCTTAGCCAACCCGAAGGGTTTATCTACCCAATAATTAGGTACTTGGGTTTTGGGCAATGGTAATTATGGTATTGGTTTTGGTTAAGTATATGATTATTAGGTACTTGGACCCTTTGGCCAATCCGTAAGCGGTCTGGAAAATCAGCGTCGACCTGAAGAACCTTAGCCAATCCGTCCCTAGAAGCCCAGTTACCTATACATTGGGTTCCTGTCCTTAAGTCCCTATATAAATTTGTACTATCTATAACCCAAGGACCTCTATGTGGGTACTTGGGCTTCTAGGGCGTAAGCGGTCTGGAAAATCAGCGTCGGAGTGTTGGCTTGCACGCGAGCCCTGTAGCGCCACATGGTTTGGAAGAGGGTCCGTCCTCAGAGTCCAGTTCAACTGCCACCCGTCCAAGTCCGCAACCTGGTGCTCAGTCAATCGGAAACTAAGAGTGCCGGCACCCCAACAAACCCTATATAATTCTATGCACCCCTCATGAGGAACCCTAGACAGCCACCCAATAATCCCCGTAATCACCTTTGAAGGCAACTTATATAGCCTTAAACCCCAAACACTCAAGCGCCAACCAATGTCAAAGACGGATGTCCTTAGTACTTAGGAACGCTGTCGCTGTAGGGAGGTTCTCAGCATATTCGAGGATCCTTATTTGGGACTATAGAGGGTTTGCCTTGATCAGCTCTATAACTTCCATGATATTCGGGTGAAGACTTCCTATCTAGCCCTAAATAAACCAAGTTGCCATGTTTTCCCCATTTGATTATCCCTTATACCCCTACGTAAGGGGGAGGGGATAACTTCGAGACACTCCTCTTAGCTAAACCCCTGAAAACCCCAAACCCTAATCCCTAAACCCTAATCCCTAAACCCTAAACCCCAAACCTTAAACCCCAAACCCTAAACCCTCAAAACCCTAGAAGCCCTAAGCTCAGCAAAGGAGCCTCAAACCCTGAAACCTATAAAGCCTAAACCCTAAAAGCCCGAAACCCCAAACCCTGAACCCTAAACTCCCTGGATCCTTTCATACCCCCCAGAGCCGCTCCCCAGCTGGGCCTTAGCTGCAGCTGACACTTGCGGATCCTGGGTTTAGGGTTTGGGGTTTGATGTTGAGGGTTCCGGGGGGGGGTTCGGGTTTAGGGTTTGGGGTTTAGATTTTGAGGTTCGGGGTTTAGGGAGTTAGGATTTAGGGTTTAGGGTTTGGGGTTCTAGGGTTTAAATTTGGGATTTGAAGCTCCCAACACTTCTTCAACGGACACAGGGGCCTACGTTTGAGGATCAGCGTTAGGGTTTGGTTTAGGGATTTGGCCTTTGACTTGGGGGTTTAAGGATATTACCCCGGTAAGGCATAAACGGAAGAGAACATGGATAATTGAATGGACGCTTGGCTTATGATACCGAGGGATTAGGTGCCCTAGGGGCATAAGTGACCACCAAGACCTTTTGAGGTCGACTGAAAACATCTCTATACTACACTTGTACAAGGAACTTAGAACTATTATAGATGGATTTTTCTTGAACTGTACATGGGCTACAATCAATATCTCCCAGATAATGAATGGACATAGGGTTCCTGATGATGGACTATATCAAGAACTATACTAAACTACAGGAGCGAACCTTATTTCCAGTGTGAAGGGTTCCTTAATTAGCCGAATATTGACAGCGCAGCTCACATGTATCCGGCCGTCCCTCGGCCTCGAAACTAAACGAGAAGAAGCTAGCTGTTGGCATCCTTCCAGGGATGGAACATAGAGCTCTCCCTAATGTTAACCGCCTCATGAAAATGATAACCACGACAAAAATGACAGTCATCAACCAAAATGAAGGCATCATGCTGACAGGAGATTCCTCATTAGTTGCACTAAGAGGGTGATGGCGGTCATTATCGGTGGGACGTGAGTGGACCTCAGATGCTTGGATCTTGGGAAACGAAAAACTAATGGCTGCTAGATGACGCCGACTACAAGAGCGTGGGGTTCAAACCCAAAACCATAATTCCGCTTTCGAAATTCCATTAACTCTTTCTGGCTTCAAGGCTGGCACGAGCATAGACATGTCTGAAAATCCTGTTAGCCTCTTCCACTGCTAACACGGTTTAGGGTTACGTCTACCAGGATCCCCAGTGACCTAGGACTGAAAAGGCGCATATATTTCATACATGACGTAAAAAAGAACAAAAAGGGGAACACGGGGGCTTACTCAACACCCCGTCGTTTGAGGGGTACGCCTGCTGGATCTTTGATGTTTTGGAACATGAGAAACACAATCCCTGAGGCTCTAAGGCTCTCAGGATTCATATCTTGAGGGCTTTGGGCCCAAAGACCATACTACAAAAGTCTTTTGTGCTATTTTCAGCCTTAGGGTATTGGCTCACCCCTCTTGCACGGAGGAAGATCGTCTCCTTTTCTGCGGGATACTCTTTGTGCGGAAAGCCTGAGCCCCCAAACTTTGCGCCCTATATGCTGCTGAAGCCCCAGACATGAATGCGTGTGTCGTGCCGATTCGTGCCAGTGGATCATAGGTACAAGCCCCAACTGAGCAACAAACGAGTCTGCAACCAAATTTTGCACCAGGCAGGTGTCTTGGTTTTTGGGGTTACCATGCATCTGCATGGTCACCACCTGGCTAACCATGTATTTGTCCTCATCGCGGGCAGCTCGGAGTTTGCGGCGTGGGTCCTCCCCTTACAGGTCCAACGGGTCCATGTAGCTGTATTGTATATACGTGCGCTCCAAAATAAAGATATGGGAGTACATCCCTACATGGACCCTTTGGGTGGAGGGCCGACCTGCGAACTATGCTCGCCAACTTTGCGTTGCATGCTTCCTTGCGTGCCGCACGGAGGTCTGCAAAGCATGCTTTCGCGGCGCGAAAGTGTTTGGAGCCACGCATCTCTAACGCGCGGCCCGGTCAACCTCCTGTCCCATCGATCCACTAGCACAAGCTCCATCCCATCCTGCATGGTGGTATGCGGCATGACCGGCTTTACATGAACAAATCTGAGCCCCTACGCTCCGAACTTAAAAGCCCTGATTCCTCAACCCTAAACCCTTATCTGAAGGGCCCATTCCTGAGCTCCAAACGGAAGCTGGGTTGTGCGCCCTGTAAATCTCCTGCCACTTGAGGACATGTTCGGGATGGGGTGTAGAGCTTCGGATTTGGGGTCTTTAGGGTTAGAGTCTCTTAGTTTATAGGATTTCACGGTTTAGGGTTTAGGGTTTTGGCCAAGGCGCCTGAATGTGAGGATTGTATTGAGGGTTTCGGGGTTCTTGGTATTTGGCGCAACATGTATGATGAGGGGATTGTACTATTGTAATCATACGATATTCATAGGGTCCTCAATCTGGGGCTGGATACTATGTATATATGTATATATAACTGAAAACTCTTTATCACTTAGTGTAACTCCCATATATCCCCCTTTAACCCATCTTCTATTTGATGTTCCATGCACTTTTTCCGTTTGATCATCATGGGGGTTGGGAAACGAAAATCCGTTATTGACCGAGATGGACCTAACTAAGTTAAGGTCTAAACCCTAAATGGAGTAGGTTTGGGTGGCTTGGCTGCCACAGACATGTTAGATGACCTTCTACAATCACGCCATGGCAGCACCTCGCAAGCCGCGATGCACTCGACGTTACCTTGCAGCTTGTGCATCGCATGTTCCACGTAACATCACAGCAAACTCTAAACCCTAAACCAAAGAACCCTGAACCCAAACCCTCAACCTTACACCGTGTACGTCCCTAAACCCTAAACCCTAAAAACCCTAAACCCTAGACATCCCGGGCCTTCCTGGGCTAAAATAGGAGTCATTGGGTTATTGCAGGGTTTAAAGGGATTATAGGTATGAATCATAGCGTTTTAGTCCAGAATCATTGATATTTAGGCTACTACCGTTGACGGAGAAAACCCTGCACCACCCTAAGCCCTACAACTGCCAGCAATGCTAAAAGTTTAGGTACGCTCAGTGGCGCCAGATTTCTTCCATCAACAATATTACAGGCATTTAGGAGGTCTAGGCGGTATATGTGGGTAGTTCTATGAGCCACTGAGTATATACCATGCACCCACATGAGCTACGGTCAACATGTCCTTTTAAGCTACTAGACCTGGGTTCCTATTCGGGATTTTGGTAGGAACTATGCTAAACTATCAGGGGGACCCCTATGTCCACTCTTAATGGATCTTTGGTAACCCCCTAAGCCCTAAACCCTAATAGTGATAGTGGCTCACATGGATCCTTTGGGCAAGTAAGTCGACCTCCCACAGGGTGTGGCATGCGACCACTTTGCTGGCACGATATACACAAGGTAGTTTTCCAAAATCGGGGGGAACCCTTTGGGAGTCCCCATTTTGGGGTCCATATTGGGGTCCCCCTATTTCGGGAAACTACCCTAAACCCTAAACCCTAAACCCTAATCCCTATTCTGTTAGGGATTCTTCGCGAAAGGAAGTTTAAATACTTTCTGCGGTGCCGAAGCAGTAGCCACGAAAGCTACGAACCTGCAAAGAACTCAGCCCCAAACCCCTTACGGAGTAGGGTTTAGGGTTTAGGGCTTAGGGTTTAGCGTTTAGGGCTTAGGGTTTAGGGTTTAGGGCTTAGGGAAATAATCTGAAACACAAGGCAACTAAAACACAAACTTCCCAAACCTTCAACCCAACACGGAGATGAGTGCAACGCGCGCTTGTTGGCTTAAGAGTTTGAACACCCGAAATCCATGACCCTCTAAGATCTGCATCCGACAACCAGGATTCTACTGTAGATGAGTAACGGCCATTATTTGCTGGTGTTCTAATCAGCTTCCCTCTTTGAAAAATGCGGTTTAGGTTTAGGTTCCGAGTTTAGGGGTTAGGGTCCAGGGTTTAGGGTTCACTGTATGGAGGGGATATCAAGATGTTCTGGACATACATGCGGTTCTATGAAGAATGAAGATACCGGAGGTTCTACTCAGTCACTGCCACTGCAGTCCACGTTGAAATTCGCTGTTGCGCCACGCCCGAAATTCGAAACCACAGACCAAAAGCACATATCAAAGCAACGTGCTACTACTGTTGATACTAAAAGCCCTGCATGACCTTAGGCAACCAAAGTACGAATTCCAAAAGTATGAGGTTCAAAGGTTTAAACCATGGGCCCCTAGTATGGGCCCTTAACCCTGGCATCTTTATACACCTACTCTATACCCTGTATGTACCCTCAAGGGTGCCTAGAATCCCCCTAAAAGGCCTAAGGGCCCATATGAGGGCACATACTTCTAACCTTAAAGGGTACATCAGGTCATACAGAAATTTTTGTTCCCACCAAAAGAAAGCTCACAGAATTGAACTCCCAAAGCAGAAAGCAGAAAGCAAACTCAGCTTGAACCATCCTTGGCGTCCAACTCGTGGGGGGGGGTCAGGGCCCAGGGTGTAGGACGCAGGGTCTAGGATTTAGGGTTTAGGATTTAGGGTTCAGGGTGTAGGGTTTAGGGTGCAGGGCTTCAGGATCCATATACTCCCCTCCCCCATATAGCTCGCCCAAGGGTCCAACCTCTCCATTCCTCCCCTGTCATTCCCGCTGTACAAGCAGGAGACAGCAGGAGGAAGCTAAACAAGACCCTGGCCGCATCGTCCTCGTACGCTTGGTCCAAATATACTGCGAGCTTCTTTGCGAGGGTCTCGTCGAAGACGAGGCGTCCTGAGGATTCGCCGCTCGTAAGGCACTGCCGGTATACATGCCTGCTGAGAAACCGAATGCCTTGCAGGTTCTGTTTCGCATCCGAAGTGCTGCAGTTTCTTCGGTGCGGCTGGGCAATGGAATGGGTACCTCCATGCCTGAGTCTGGAGGTGAGCCCTGTGGAAACAATAGCATGTCGCTCTCCACATGCCTATACGCACCCTGGAACACGCGACCGCTTGTCTGCATGAACGGTGCTAGCTCGCCCCCAAGACCCGTAAACCACCCCAAGATTGTCCCAGTATGCATGGGGGGAAATATTCATGATTAGGGGGGAGCGGAATTTTTGTCATAGTGGGTTGAGGGGGCTGTGGGAATCCAACCCCTAAACCCCATCGTTTGAGCTACTGTCTAAACTCCTACAGTTTCCCACTCTATAAACCTCTGTAATCGTCACCTGTATAATCCCCTATGTAACTCCCCTTGAAGGAGATTAGCCTCCACACCCTAAACCCTAAACTCTAAACCCGAAACCTTAAACCCTAAACCCAAAATCCCCAAACCCTAAAACCCTAGAACCCTAAACCCTAAAACCCTAAAACCCTAAATCCCAAAAACCATGAAACCCTAAAACCCTAAATCATTTGGATACCCTGGACACTCTGGGATCCCTGGTTCATCCTGCACCTCCGCCATGAGGGCAGCCTCAAAGGGATATATAGGGTTTAGGGTTTAGGTTTCAGGGGTTTAGGGCTTTAGGGTTTAGGGTTGGGGGTTTAGGCTTCAGAGTTTAGGGTTTAGGGTTGGGGGTTTAGGGTTTAGGGGTTTAGGGCTTTAGGGTTTAGGGTTCAGGGTTTAGGGTCATATCTACATGTATATATACGGGTTATATAGGGTAATGGAAAAGAAAACAGAAACTACTACAATGGGGCTATATAAGGGTCATTCTGGGGGTTATAAACCTACACATGCCAGAGCTCTTTTTGGGGGTGGGGGTGAGGGTTCAGAGTTTAAGGGTTGTAGGGTTTGGGTTTTAAGGCTTTAGGGTTTAGGGTGGGCAGGGTTCAGGGTTTCAGGGTGTAGGGCTGAGCTGAGATGTTGGCGTGTAGGATGGTTTCAGCGACCCTCCTTTTTGTCCAGAGTTCTCAGGATGTGACAATAAAAATACATCAGCCGCCGAACAGTATGTACCCCATTTCGGGTTGTAGCACAACGAGAACTACCCGTGGAGGCCTCAATATGGGCTTGTACAAATCGCGATGTACAGTTTGTTGAATTCTTTTTTGTGGATCAGGTTGGAAAAGCCTAACCCCAAATCCTAAGAACTACACCCAAAGCCCTAAACCCTAAATCCTGAGCCCCAAACCCTACGCCGAAAGCCCCAAACTCTAAAGGGCCTCAATGATGAGGCAAGCACGCAGCTGCCAGGATTTCAACTTGTAAGGACCAGTCTTTGGGGTTTAGGGTTTAGAGTTTAGGGTTTGGGGTTTGGGGTTTAGGGTTCGGGTTTTAGGGTTTAGGGTTTAGGGTTTGGGGTTTAGGGTTTAGGGTTTGGGGTTTAGGGTTTAGAGTTTGGGGTTTGAGGTTTAGGGTGTGGGGATCCAACAGGGTCAAAATGGGGTCTATCGGGCGCCCATTCTGTCCCAATCGGCATCGGAGGAAGCTTAACTTGCTGGCGTAGAAACTTAACAAACTTGTTGCCACAGGGGTCCCCTGCAATGGTTTACGGCTTAGAATGTCCAAGAGGGAACCTCGAAGAACCAGGTACAGGGCTTAGTTTACTATTTATGGTCCAGAGTCTAGGCCAACCCCTTCTAAGATGATTTCCAACACAACGCCCTTGTCGGAGTATGTATCGTCAGAGGGGTGGGGAGTTTTGCTAATAGCAGGAGGCGATTACACAATGATATGAGCTGCATGCCTGTTGTAGCAAGCGGGTTGCATATGTAATAGTAGTGATAGTTAATAGTAATAGTGATAGGAATAAAAGTAGTAGTAAGAAGCATACCATTGCGAATCTCGGGACAAGCGCTAGAAGTTTTTCAGCAAGATTCGTTTGAGCCCCACAGATTTCAATAGTCTCCTTTGGCAAGCCCTTTGCCCTTTAAGTCATTTGGCCGATAAGATTCCGAATGACGTGGAGAGCATGTGAACTAGTTCTAAACCTCAAGCGCCTTGAACCCCAAATCCTCCGGTGTCCTACACCCTCAACCGCAAAATCCTAAAAACTCCCAATCCTCGCGCTTAAGATCCCCAAAACCTAAACCTCTGCAACCTCATCCCTTAAACCTGATGCTCTCGGGTAGAAGCCTTCTCTTCGCGAAGTGTCTGCACTGCAGCACGAAGCTTCTTCGTCTCAGCATTGGTCCCTGACGACCCAGAAGGTTTAGAGAGAAGTTCTGGACTGAGAACACTAAAAAACTAAACTCTAAGACCCTCAAGGGTTTGGGGTTCAGGGTTCCAACCCTGAACGTAGACCATGAGGGTTGGGGCATTTTGCTTCCGCACTTCGGGTATCCAGATACACCGTCCACAAAGCCTGGATATCCTGACTCTAAACCCTAAACTGCCGTGTAGGGTTAAGGATTTCAGGATATAGGGTTCAGGGTTTCAGGGTTTAGGGTGTTCGCCTTCGGTTTAGGATGTTCCTCGTTTTTTGCCTGTTGTTCCAGGCTAGGGAGGTTTTTGACAGTGTAGATTCCTTGGAGAACCCCATAAGCCCTAAACCCTAAACCCCAAACCTTAAACCCTAAACCCTAAACCCCAAACCTGAAACCTACAAAGGGTACATCCAAGGGAAAGCATAGGGGCGTCATTTTGTCTCTGGAGTTCCAGGGACCGCCACGTAGAGTGCCACGCCCAACTCCAAGTCCAAACCTCACCAAGCTTGTTCCGCACCCAGTACCACCTGCGATACACTGGAAGCTGGCTCTCAACATCATCAGGCAGGGCAATACGGGCGACTTTGGTCAGATGCTCCGTCATGTGCAAGAAGCGGAGGCAAGGATGGAGGCTGCTCGGGCCTTCTGCGGCTTGAGAAACAGGATGAAGGCAGGAGAGGCATGCGGCTTGCAGCAAGTAAAGCCTTGAGGACCTGGGCACTTCTGAGGGGGGAGCCAAGAAGTCAGCGTCTAGTCCTCAGAGTACAAGCGGAACCACAAACAGGCCTTAGAGGAGACGAGCGCAGGCGCTTCTTCAAGAGTCTGTTCCATCTGGTCGGGCCCTGGAGATCTACTTAAGGTTTTAGAGTTTAGGATGTGGGGTTTGGGATTTAGGAGTTTAGGGTTTGGGATTTAGGGTTTGGGATTTAGAGTTTAGGGTTTGGGGTTTGGGATTTAGAGTTTAGGGTTTGGGGTTTGGGATTTAGAGTTTAGGGTTTAGAATTCAGCGGATATAGGCTGGGGATTCTACATCGGTGTGTTGGGGCCACCTGTTGCAATGCAACATGCCAGCTCGAAACTCGAGAGCGCACGTGATTAGCTCTTTTTCGTTGAGCCAGGTACGAGTCTTCTCTTCTTATGGAATGCCATACCCAAAAGAGGACACAATCTTACTCTGTCTCTCTCTCTTGGGATCCATTTGGCACCCCCTCCCCCATCTAAAATCCTCGTCACTCACATGCTTTTGTGATGTTGAAATGACTCTCGCGCCTGATGTGCCTGATTAATACCTGAACCTGCTGCCCTAAACCTAAACCCTAAACCCTGCCTAAACCCTAAACCCTAAATCCTAAACCCTAAATCCTAAACCCTCAACCCTAAACCCTGAACCCATTCATGATGCAAGCTGCTGCAGGGCATCATCCGTTGACAACTTTCAAGGTCCAACCCAAATGAGTAGTGTTTTTCTTGGTGGTTGAACCTAGTAAGATAATATTCCTCCTATAAAATACGATACCCAAAAGGAGGATATTACCATAATATCCCCAAATAAAATACTACTCAGATCTGCTTGCATGAGGTCCAAATACCTTCAGGACCGTAGAGCCTTGCCTGAGGGATTGGCAATTCAACTTCAAGAAAATTAAAACCCTAAGACCCGAAACCCCTGAAACCCTAGGAGCTTAAAAGCACCTAAAGCCTTACAACCCTTCACTCCTAAAATCCCTGAGAATTCTATAAATAGTATATCTGTGTATATATTTGGCCTAAAGCCCTAAAAACCTTACACATTTAAACCATGAACATTTTCAGCCCAAAAACACCTGAACCCCCATCCCCCCCCCCCAAACCCTGTGCCCTCTCAGTCGGTCGCCGGCCTTCTGCCTGCTTCTGCAAGTCTGCCGATTGACTCCTCCAAACAGCCTAAACCCTTAAGCCTAAGCCCTAAAGTCTGAACCATAAACCCTATGGAGCCCCTTAAGAAGCTAGAATATGGGGTATATGGGGATTTTATTGTAATATACCCAAAGCCATATTCTATCTACTTAAGGAAGACTATAAACCTTGAACCCTAAACCCTGAACCCAAAACCCTTAAACAGTGTTTAGGGTTCAGGGTCGAGTGTTTAAGGTGTGGGGCTTCGGGTTTAAGCAAAGAATTAGGGCTGAGAGTCTAGGGCTAAGGATGTTTTAGGGTTTAGGATCTAGGGTTCACGTTGTAGGTTTTAAGGCTTAGGGTCTATAAGGCTTAGGGTTTAAGTTGTAGGTTTTAGGGTTCAGGGTCTGAGGCTTAGGGTTTAGGGCCTATACAGCTTACAAGGAAGGGACAAAGACTGTATCGCACAATTCAGGGCTCAAGGCTTCTGACAACAGGGGATGAAGGAATGCTGAAGGAAATGTAATCTAGTATCCGATTTTGTTTAGTTGTGGTTTTTGGGGGGTTCAGGGTTTATAGGGGTCTAGGGGTTTAGGAGGCAATGGACAGGCAAATGGAACATGACATGGAAAATGAAGTTGGAACCTAAAGCCCCCTTAAGCCATAGATACTGAATCACTACACCTCAACTCCTTTTACTGAAAATGTTTTGGGATTCATGATTTTACGCCTTAACCCCTGCAACCCTAAACCCTAAACCCTAAACTCTGAACCTCAAACCCGAACAGCCCAAACCCTCCGGCGTAGCATGCCTAGCCGACTGAAGCCGCGAAAGTGCCTGCAAACAGGTCATGGGTTTAGGGTTTAGGGTTTTAAGGTTGAGGTCCTGGTTTTAAGGTTTAGGGTTTGGGGTTTAAGGTGTAGGGCTTAGAGCTTAGGGTTTAGGGCTTGGGTCTCCTGGTTCAGGATGTACGGTTTCAGGCTCAGCTTGACGGGCTTTTGGTTTAGGGCCCGTGGTTTAGGATTTAGGTTTTAATGGACTCGCATAACCTGCTCACCCTAAACCCTAAACCCTGAACCCTAAACCCTGAACCCTAAACCCTGAACCCTAAACCCCTAAACCCCTAAACCCGAAACACTTCAGCCCATTCACCCTTAACTCTAAACCTGACACAGGTCTCACTCAAGAGTCCATCTGAGCCATAATCTAAACTCCTTAAAGGGAGGTTATATAGGAGATTATATATGGGACTACTATAGGGGTTATTAAGGGGGATACTAGGGGTTGTATAAAAACCCCGTATTGAATCTTTCATAAACTTCAACCTTATCGTTT